>BQNB010089522.1:0-27387 GCA_026074375.1 Tanacetum coccineum
GGTGAAGAAGTGGATGTTCATATATATAGGTCAATGATTGGTTCATTGATGTATCTTACATCTTCAAGACCTGAAATCATGTTTGTAGTTTGTGCTTGTGCTAGATACTAAGTCAATCCAAAGGTATCACATCTTTATGCTGTGAAAAGGATTTTTAGGCACTTAAAAGGTCAACCAAAATTGGGCCTTTGGTATCCAAAAGATTCTCCTTTTGATTTGGTAGCATACACTGATAGTGATTATGCTGGAGCAAGCTTGGATAGGAAGTCTACAACAAGGGGTTGTCAATTCCTTGGATGTAGATTGATATCATGGCAGTGCAAGAAACAGACAGTGGTTGCAAATTCCATAACAGAAGCTGAATATGTGGCTGCTTCAAGTTGCTGTGGACAAGTGCTTTAGATTCAGAATCAACTACTTGATTATGGGTACAATTTTATGCATCCCAAGATCTTTATTGACAATAACAGTGCTATTTTCATAAATAAATTCATGTTTTTCATTAAAAAACAAAGTGTATAGAGATTAGACATCATTTTATTAGGGAATGCAATGAAAAGAAGTTGATTCAAATGGTCAAAATTCATACTGACAAGAATGTTGCAGATTAACTTACAAAATCTTTTGATGTAAGTAGGTTTCAATATTTGATTGCTAGTATTGGAATGCTAAATCCTTAAAATCCTTAAAATCTTTTATCTCTTTATGTTTTTGTAGAGTTTTGTATGAATTAGTACTGTTATTCATGTCATTAAAAGTTTCTGCTGCTAAGTATAATTAGTGCTGCTGGTTATACTTAATACTGCTGAGTTAATACTGTTAGTTATACTTAATATTGTTAGGTATAATTAATACTGTGATAATTGTGAAAATGGCTATGGCTTGTGATTTCATAGTTTTTGGACTAACATTTTGTAGAAAAAGCAAAGAAAAGTATTAGATTGATAATGGAAAAGCTGGTTATTTGAGAATATAGATAGAGAGTTTTGGTGAGTAAAAGAATTGAGAGAATTGGTGAGTTGAAAAACAAAAAAAGAGATGTGTGGAATAAAAACAGACAGAGTGATTTGGTGAGTAAAAGAATTGAGAGAATTGGTGAGTTGAAAAACAGAAAGAGAGATGTGTGGAATAAAAACAGACAGAGTGATTTGATGAGTAAAAGAATTGAGAGAAATGGTGAGTTGAAAAACGGAAAGAGAGTTGAATATATTAAAAACAGACAGAGTGTTTGGAATGGAATTGGAGTTAATGCTGGTGACTCAAAGTTAATGCTGCTAGGCATAAACTTAATACTGCTGGTAAAAGTCAATGCTGTTAGGCATAACTTACTATTGCTGGTGAAAGTTAATGCTGCTAGGCATAACTTACTACTGATGGGTTACTACTGCCAGTTGTAAGATAATGTTGTTGAGGGTATTTTCATATATACTTCGATTAAGGGTTTCAATCAATCATTTAATCGATTTCATTCACTCATATACTCTCTAATCACGAACCCTAACTCAATTTCATCATTCATCATCAAAACCCAACACAATGATGACCCTAAAGTTTGCTGATACTCATAACATGGTCCCCTTTTTAGCTAAACCCGCTAAAAGTGAAGGGTTTGAGTAGATTGTGGATTTTCTTAATGCACACTCTATAAAGTATGCACTAACGATCAATCATACAATATATACTTCTTGCATTGAACAATTTTGGGCTACTGTCAATGGGGAAGTACAGTTACAAGCCCTAGTGGATGGAAAGAAGATCATCATTACTGAGTCGATTGTAAGAAGAGATCTTCAACTAGAAGATGCTGAAGGTGTTGATTGTCTACCCAATGCTACCATCTTTAAACAACTTACATTAATGGGGTATGAGAAAATTTCACAGAAGCTTACTTTCTATAAGGCATTCTTTTCCCCACAATGAAAATTCCTTATTCATACTATTCTACAATGCCTAAGTTCTAAGACTACTGCATGCAATGAGTTTAGTAGCACTATGGCTTCTGCAATTATCTGTTTAGCTACAAACCAGAAGTTTAACTTTTCAAAATATATTTTTGAAAGTATGGTGAAGAACTTGGATAATGTGGGCAAAATTTTAATGTATCCAAGGTTTGTACAAGTGTTTGTGAATCAACAACTTGATGGCCTGCCAAGTCACAAGAGGATTTATGTTGCACCCTCTCATACTAAGAAGATATTTGGGAATATGGAAGAGTTGGGAATGGTTTTTCTAGAAGGTAAACACAATATTCCAAACAATTATGGACATACATATGGAAGATACTATGGGGACGATGGTTTAGCAAATCCAACTGATCCCCATCACACACCCACTATTATTCAACCATCAACATCTCAACCTCAAAAGACTCAAAAACCTAGGAGGCCAAAGAGAAAAGACACTAAGGTACCTCATCCTAGTGGTCCTACAACCAATGTAGCAGATGAGGCTGTCAATGAGGAAATGGATGACAGTTTGGTGAGGGCTGCCACTACTGCTTCTAGCTTAGAATCAGAGTAGGACAGTGGTAATATTAATAAGACCAAATCCAAGGCAACACCTAATGAACCAAGTTCCTCAAGAACGAGTTCAGGTGGTGGTCCCAAGCACCAAGAAATCATGAGGGATATAATTGCTCAGACTGGGTCTGAGAATGTATCTGAACTTTCTAATGATCCACTGCTCGTAATAGGTAACACACTTCGAAATGGCGAGGATAGTCTAAAACTTCAAGAATTGATGGCATTATGTATAACTTTACAAACAAGAGTTCTTAATTTGAAGATAACAAAGATCACTCAATGTAATGAGATTGCTAGTCTGAAGAGAAGGGTCAAAAAGCTAGAAAGGAGAAATAGGTCAAGAACTCATAAGCTCAAAAGATTATACAAGGTTGGTTTGACTGCTAGGGTAGAATCCTTTAGAGATGAAGAAGATTTGGGTGAGGATGCATCTAAACAGGGGAGGATGATTCATGATATTGATGCTAATGAAGACATTACCCTAGTTAATGATGATAATGAGATGTTTGAAGTGGGTACTTTGACTAGTGATGAGGTGTTGGCAGAACAAGTAGTTGCTACTAAAAATGTAAATTTAAGTATTGATGAATTTACTTTGGCTCAAGCACTTGCAGCTTTAAAAAGTGCAAAAGTTTAGGAAAAATGGGATGTTATAGAAGAGCCAAGTGTACCAGTTAGTGTTGTCAGTGCTTTAACAAAGGATAGTGCTGCTACAACAACAACTGCTATAATTCTAACTCTAAGGAAAGGAATTGTTTTTCAAGAGCTAGGTACAACAATAATTTCTTCACTAGCTAAAGCATCACATGCAAATGTTCAGGACAAAGGCAAAGGGAAAATGGTAGAACCTAAGAAGCCTATCAAGAAGAAAGAACTAATCAGGCTTGATAAAGAAATTGCTTTAAAGTTACAAGTTGAATTTGATGAGGAAGTAAGACTTGCAAGAGAGAGAGCTGAAAAAGAACAAGAAGCCAATGTTGCCTTGACTGAAGAATGGGATAATATTCAGGCTAAGATAAAGGCTAATCATAAATTGGCTCAAAGACTGCAAGCACAAGAGCAAGAAGAGTTGTCTGATGCACAAAAGGCTACATTAATTGTACAACTCTTGGAGAAAAAAAGAAAGCACTTTGCAGCAAAAAGAGTAGAAGAGAAGAGGAACAAACCACTAACCCAAGCTCAACAAATAAAAATCATGTGTACTTACCTGAAGAATATGAAGGAAAAAAGCCCAAAGACTTGAAGATTAAATCTTTTGATTCTATTCAGAAGATGTTTCACAGAGCTTTCAAAAGGGTGAATACATTTGTTGACTTCAGAACAGACTTGGTGGAGGGCAATTCAAAAAGAGCAGGCACTGAGCTAGAACAAGAGGTCACTAAAAAGCAAAATATGGATGATGTTCAAGGAACAGCTGAAATGGATGATGATCAAGAAGCAGCTAAGATTAAAGAGCTTATAGAAATTGTTCCTGATAAAGAGGAAGTAGCAATTGTTGCTATTCCTTTGGGTACTAAGCCTCCAAGCATTGTTGACTGGAAAATTCATAAAGAAGGGAAGAAAACCTATTACCAGATAATCAAAGCTGATGGAAGTTCAAAGATGTACTTAGTCTTTAGTCATATGCTCAAAAGCTTTGACAGGGAAGATTTGGAAACTCTGTGGAAATTGGTAAAAGCTAAGCATGGGTCAACAAGGCCAGAGGAGGGCTATGAGAGAGTGCTATGGGGTGATCTTAAGACAATGTTTGACCCTCATGTAGAAGATATAGTATGGAGGAATCAACAGGATTATAGAGTGTTGGATTGGAAAATATATGACTCCTATGGAGTTCATTCTTTAAGGATGCAACATATGCACATTCATATGCTGGTAGAAAAGAGATATCCCCTTACACCTGCTACAATTACTGGTATGTTAAACAAGAAGCTTCAATGTGATCATTTCAGTGAAATGGTATATCAGCTTCTTAAACTTCTCATAAAACAACTTAAGAATCAATGAAGTGTTTGGAAGCATCCTCCTGGTGATTAATGAAGCTTTTAATGAAGAAACTTGAGATTTTAAAGAAGAATATCAAGTTTAGGGGAGGATTGTTGGGATTAAAAGACTTCTTGATGATCTTAGAGTTACTACTGCTAAGTTAATGCTGCTGGTGTATAAGTTACTACTGTTGGTGTTAAAAGTTAATGCTGCTAGTACAAAAGTTACAACTGCTCAAAGATTAAGACTGCTGAAAGAGTTTCTTCTGTCAATGAAAGGATAAAGATAGAAGAAAGGATAAAGATTGATTGGAGATCAAGATTACTTACATGATAAGTATTTGATATTTACAGAATAGATCATAGAGAATATTCTAAGTTTTAGGAATATATTGTAAATCTTTTGTATAAGTTACTACTTCAAGGTTTTGTAACCCTAATACTATGAGAGTATTCATATTATTTGCTTAATAATATTGGAGCTTTTATTGTTTGTTGAATTCATTATGTTTTACTGTTTCATTAAGAATTCTTCTAATATTAAAGATTAGGTTCTGCATAATCTTTAATACACTTAACAAAGTTTCTACTATAGTTGTGTTAGATTTATCTAATATAACTAAACCTTAAACAAGCTTAAGGAATTCGATCTATTGAAGTGGGTTCCAACAAGAGGTATTCTACTCCCGGGACAACAAAACCTTTGACACAGACGTTTTGTTCATGGCTAAATCCAAGTGCCGTGGTGACTCATTCTCCAATCTTGTATCCCTACTCTGTAATAAACTCTTCCCATTGAAGTTTTTTAAAAAAACACGAAACCAATTGGTGAAAAGCTACAACCATGAAATGTTGTATTTCAGTGACTGCATGACAAACATTGTTGCAGACCTGCACACATATTCGGTGCGCAGGTTTTAGTTTAATTTGCAAACGCCCAACGCGTAAATCCTATGACCACTAACTACAGAAGCACATAATGCCAGTGATTCATTTACCCATAAATAAGATGCGTCTGGTGGCTTAACAAGCTTTAGGTTCTGTACTTTAGTAAATTTATACAACCCATAAACTGATGCCCTCCTAAAACCTCAGAAAACTAGGTCTGAGGTGCTGCTATATACTAACCTTATGTCATAGTGTGTATCTGTGGATTTTATGACTACAACTACTATAACACGTATCACCTTTTTTTTCAAACATTACCTTACCATTTATTAGTTTAAGTTACAAAATCACAAGTTCCTTATAACTTCATTTACCGGCATGATAAATTTCATATATCATGTATGAAAGTTCAAAGGGCTGCTAATTGAATACCATGAGTCTATATCTTTTTGTATTCTACACATATATTTCTTGTCACATATACATCATAATTCATTCTAATCTTTCAAGCAACTATGGATAATGGTATGTTGCAACTGACAAAGCTTTCATGCATTCACACAATTAGTGCATATCTAATAATGACTTTCTTGACATTGCAGATTCACTTGACATGGATACCCGTATTCCATCCCTATCCAACATACTCCCCAATTGTATTAACATTTGCTCTAACATAATTATTATTCGAGATGGGAAGGTGCAGAGCTACTGTGATCTGAAACTAACTAACATACATACGCAAGCCTCAGGTAAAAATACCAGTCTAAATCTGTGGTCAAATAACATTACTACCCTTATATTAAAATTCATGGTACTATGGCAGGAAGGCCGCCACTCCCAAACAACACCAATGCAGGTGAAAAACGAAAAGCAACGGCTTCTACTTCTAGGCACCCATTGAACACATCATAACTTAGCAGATCAGGTATCAAGTTTACCTATCATAGTGGAAAAAAGGAATGCTTTTACAAAATTTATCCGCGCACACCAATATGTTCCTCCAATTACTTAGAATGCTATTTGTTTCAGAACATCCTCGGATACGTGCAACTACAAAAATACCCAAACGAGCAGCATTAACTTCCGCAGGTAACTACATACCTTATTACTTCATTTCATCTTATAAACTAAACCAAACTTCTACAATAACATGTATTAAACTCTTTCGTCTATTTAACATTGGCGAAACCCATTAACCGCTTAAACAAACAAATACACAAACTAAAGTACCTATCAAAACCTACGAGGTTACACTGCAATATTCATGATGTTTCCTTGCTAAAACCATACCAAATGCAGTCTCCCTACAAAATCAATAACATAGTTTAGGTTCAACAAGCAAACCTTATTAGCTCACAAAGTTTTCAAACACCTCTCGGGTGTTGTTATTTTTCTTATAAGGTGTCCCTGTTACTTACCATAACCTTGGCCCTCCATTGTATGAATGACGTAGCTGTAACGCCCAGATGTGGTACGAAGAGAGAACTAACAAGGGTAACAGGGCTATCAACCCAACAATCTCATTGTTTGCAAGAATGGTAACAGTGTTGGCTTTCCCAAATTCAAAGAAAGAATTGCCTCCCTCTCTCTCACCTTGACAAGAACTACTTATTTTAAGGACCCTGAATATCAAAATTCAGAGATCAAATTAGAGTTTACAATGTCATGTTTTGTTTTACATCTTTTGGCGCCAGAATAGATCATTCGATAAATACGGGGAGAGGAGTATATACTTTTAGAATAAACGGCCAGAACTATCATCGAATTGGATCTCTTCTACCGACGTCTAGCCGAGATACGCTTAGTTGTACTTCTTTGACAGGCACAATGAAGTTAGAAACCGGATGTCCACTTTCCTTGATACTGAAACCGGTCAAGGGATCGATGAAACAATAGTAGCAGGCCTGATTACCATGTTGGATAAGACAAGCGCAATTACACAAGCATTCCGAATGGCAAGAAACTGGTGTCATTCACATGAATCCGTTAATTTTGAACTACGTCTCCTTAGCGACCAGACATCTGCACGATAATACAACACTCCTACAGTATCAGAAGTTGTCGCTCTAATAACCAATGATTTTGGAGACAGGGTTCCTTCAAGGGATATTGTAGTGGACAACAAAGTTGGAGGTCCTAAAAGAATTTCAGAATTGCACCCATCATATATGGCTTTGCATTATCCGTTGTTATCCACATACAGAGAAGACGGGTTCCATGAAAAGATACCTTATCATAGTAACAGAGGAACAAGGAAAATAAGGTGCGGCTATGTATCAATGAAGGAATACTACGCTTATGTTATTCAGCAACGAAATGGCAAGGGTAATACTTTACTAAAAGGAGGATGTCTTTATCAACAATATTTGGTCGACGCATACATGGCTGTTGAGAAACAGAGACTTCAATGGACCAGAAACAATCAAGGCACCCTTCGGGTGGATCTGTATCACAATCTTAATGACGCTTTTACAAGAGGTGACACAAACGCGAAAGGACTTGGGAAACAAATAGTTTTGCCTAAAAGCTTTACGGAGGTCCAAGATATATGATGCAAAATTACCAAGATGCAATGGCTTTGTGTCGAGCATACAGAAATCCAGACCTCTTAATTACTTTTACCTCCAACCCTAAATGGCCTAAAATACGAGCGCCTGAAGTAGGCACTCAAGTTTTCAAACTGAAGCTCACTGACCTATTAGACGATCTCACAAAAAATTAAATATTCGGCAAAACTAGCGCAGGTAACCCATCTGATCAAAAAAATAGATTCCAAAAGCTTTGCAATCAATTTTATGCCAAGCTGATATGTATTTGCAGTCATGTACGTGATTGAATTCTAGAAATGCGGCCTCCCACACGCTCATATTTTGCTATGGCTCGAAAAAGAATGGAAGTGCAAGACGCCGAGCCAGATTGATGATATAATCTCGACGGAGATACCATCCCTAACAACTGATCCATAAGGATACAAAGTTGTTACTTAATTTATGTTGCACGACCCATGTGGTAAAGGAGATGCATGCATTGTTGATGGAAAATGCTCAAAAAGGTTTTCGAAACCTTTTTATTCAGAAACCATGTTGGACGAAGATGGGTACCCAGTTTACCGCATAAGGGATTCAAAGGTTCAGGAAGTAAAAGGTAAATTCACGTATGACAACAAGTATGTGGTCCCTTACAACCGATACCTCCTGCTAAAATACCAGGCACACATTAATGTGGAATGATGCAACAGATCAAAGGCTATCAAGTACTTATTTAAGTACTTAAACAAAGGCCCGGACCATGCTACCTTTGTTATACAAGATAATGTTCAGAAAGTTGCTCATGGACAACCTGAAAAAGTAGTTGCGGTCGATGAAATTAAAAATTACTTAAACTGTCGATATCTGGCACCGTGTGAGGCAGTATGGCGGCTCTTCTCATTTGACATCCACTACTCCTACTCATCAGTCATGGAGCTAAACTTTCACTTAGAAGATCAACACGCAATAACGCTGCGTGACTCACAAAATTTACCAGCGCTTCTTAATAGGGAGGACATCAAAATCACAATGTTTACTGAGTGGTTTGAGCTCAACAAGCATGACCCCGTAACCAAAGAACTAACTTATGCTAAAATCTCAAAATACTACGTGTGGCATGACGATGCAAAGATTTGGAAACCCCGCAAATAAAAAAATGCATAGGGAAAATTTACTATTCAAGCCAAGCATCGGGGGATTGATACTATCTAAGAATGTTATTGAATGTCGCGACGGGGCCTCGGCATCGAGATTTAAAAAGAGTTGATTGCGGTTTACAAGAATTTTTACCTAACACTTTAAAGAAGCATGCTTAACTATGGCCTGCATTCAATGTGATGACAAAGGAATGGGCCCTTGCTATATTCGAAGCGACTTATGGCATTAGGTCCCAAAAACTACGTAACTTATTGTCATAGTGTTTCTCTTTTATAACGTCTTAGTTATTTGATCCTTAATCTGATCTTGGCATTACAATTGTTTAAGGGGTTACGTTGTATTGAAAATTGATTAAGAATAATTTGCTATGAAACTTTGTTTATATTAAGTGTATGCGGAATTATATTTTGTTCTTAAAAGACATATAAATGTAATAGCTTAACTGTGATGCAGTGTAGAATGAATGAACAATGAATATAACCAAATAGCTTCAATATTATTATGTTGAATAATTACGAGTAACTCTTGTTGTTAATAGGGTTTACAAACCTTGAAGCTTTGCAATGTGTTCAATCATGATGTGGTTTACTTACCATAAACCTTGGATCTCCTTTTATAACACCAGGGAGGTCCTTTAACAAGATTATCTACTATATATTATTAAACTTATATATGAGATCTTAAGTATCTTCTAAATTTATAAGATATAATCTACAATAAGTTATACTTTTCACTTCACAACGTCTTTGATCTTTCTGGCAGCTTGTAATCTTCATGCAGCTGTTCTAAGGTATTTTAGCAGTTATTAAGTTCAGTACTGGCGTATTATCTTATCTTCTGGCAGTAAGTATCTAACTAGTATAGTACTGTTAGTTATATTTCTTGAGCAGTATTAAGTTTTGCAACTAGATGTACCTTACTTGTGAAGATTTATTCCATCAATCCTCCCCTAAATCTTATGATTTACCTCAAATCTCAAGCTTTCTCGTTGATCAAATCTTCTAGTGTCTGCACTTGCTGTAGGATGCTTCAAATCACATTTTTCTATGATGTATGTGATGACAAAACCTAAATGACGCTCATAACCCTTTCACTTTGATGATTCAATTATAGAATTTCTATTAAACATTTTTGACAGAATATCTTATGGACAGTGGATAATTCTTTTCTACCATCATTTGTAAATCACTAAAAGCAAGGTATCATTAATAGCTCATGAACTCCAACTAAAATAATTATGTAATTTAGTTTTTTAGATTCCTCTTTGTTGATTTCTATATAATTTAATCTTTATTCATTTGGTTTTTATAATGTCTTCAAGAATCTCCCACCAATGCAATAAGTCATATACCTTCTAGACTTGTTGTCTAAAAATATTTCCTTGACCATGCCTGGTACAATTCAAGCACATCTTGCATCAATATCATTAAAGCATTGCAATAAAATTATACTTGTATTGTTTAACATCTTCCATTGCTCTTTTGATTTGATAATTAGTATATTATCATTCTGCTTGAATCTGTGTATCCCCAGTTCACTATTAGTTACTTGTTGCTAAAGATTACATCAAGACTTTTTATTCTTCAGGAACAATATGTTCAATGTAAACGTGATGTTCTTCTTTCTCAGTATATCTTTCTAACTTCTTGTTCGAATCAAAATTATTGTGTCGAACATGAGTTCGTCCATTATGTAGTTAAGTCTCGGTCATCAATTAGTTAACGTTGTAATAGGAAGTAACCGGAATCAGGCTTGATACTTAATTCTTTAATATTGTATATGTTTCGGGATGTAATTCCCATGCAAAACCCGAGCCCGGGGTCCTAGTTAAATATCCCGAATGTAACTTAATGTGTCGGGGTATATCAAGTAACTTTTACACTAGGGAAAACGTGTTGACTTTCATTCTATTATATTTCACTTTTTTATTTTCCTACTTCAACTCTCTTCCATAGTTTCTCTCTCTCTTAGAAGTCAACTCTCTCTATTTTCTAGCTCCGATCTCTGGTTTGTTATATATGAAGAGGAAAGTGTTAATAGGGATCTACAAATTTGGCATAGGAGCAACGTTGTTGATTCGTGTTGATTATTGGTTAAAATAAGCTCAATTGGTGGTTAATTTTGTTCAATAAAAATAGCAAGAAAAAAATTCAAAGTTTGATCTTTGTTTGTGGTTAAAGGTGTTAAAGATTTGTACTTTCGGGCTTAGATCTATCCCTTGCATCATTACTAGGTGGTTTTAACATCATTTCGTAGCTTTCAAGAAAGTTTGATGATTTTTTCTTGGCTGCGTTTTGACTAACTGAAGGGGTGATCTTGATTGCGTTTTGCCTCTGTGTTTTGGTTATTGCGTTTTGGTTCTGCATTTTAGTAATTGCGTTTTGCCTTTGCATTTTGGTTATTGCATTTTGGTTCTGCGTTTTGGTGATTGCGTTTTGCCTCTGCGTTTTTGGTTATTGCGTTTTGGTTCTGCGTTTTGCCTCTGCGTTTTGGTTATTGCGTTTTGGTTATTGCGTTCTTGCCTCTGCGTTTTGGATATTTGCGTTTTGTCCTCTGGTTTTGGGTATTTGCGTTTTTGCATGATTTGAAGGCAACCTTATTGCCGTTTGCCTAGGGGGTGACTATGTTACATTTCATTTCTTGGTTGGTTTTGTCTAAAGGTTGAACTACATTTTGTCCTAAGAAAGCTCTGCATTTTTGACTAAAAGGAATCACTGTTATTTTGTCCATTGGATAACCCTTGTCGATCCGCGCAATTCAGGTTGGTATTTGACCGAATTGGCGAATCTTTTAATCAGTGTCTAAACATAACAAAAAATCAAATACTAAACATCAAACAAAGGACTTAAAAGGACGAATCATTCCAAGCAAAAAATTATTCAACATCAATCGATTATTTCATTCAAGGTTTTGTCTATTGGATTTTGTAAAATCCTGTTAATTCTGTTATCGGTTTTTAATCCTTAGACGTGTTAAAACTCTGTGAATGTGAATTGAATTAACAAGCCCCACATACTCTCACAATCACATCACATTACTTATGATTCCAACAAACTTATTTTAAACTTATAATACATATTCATTCATTTATCATGTCTACTCCAGTCAACACATCCTTAACAGATAGTCAAATTCACAACAATATAATGGCAGCTGGTTCAAAAGATCATCCACCAATGCTTGGACCAGGAAGATATTCACAATGGAGATCACGTTTTCTGCGGTACATTAACACGAAAACCAAATGGTGAGGGACTGAGAAAAAAAGCATTAATAATCTGGTCCCTATGTGCCATCTACTTTAATAGTTCAAGCTGTTTAGCTGCAACGGAAGGTAATCCTGCAATACAAACAACATACAACAATTGAACAGTATTGACATGAACTCTAGAGAACAAGTATGAACACTTTCTGTCTGAAAATGAAATGCAATTTCTTGCTTTTAAATGGTATTGGAGATGATATCTATTCACTGTTGATGCTGTAAAACAGCGAATGAGATTGAGGGGATAGCCATTGAAAGGCACAAAGGTGTGAAATCATTTAAACGTACAAGATCGTAAATAACCAATCTGTTCTGGGAATGGGAAGTTTACTTTCGAGATGGGAGGAATCAATGGACGTCGTAATTACTTACGGGTTTGATAAACGATGAATGAATTGACAAGAGAAACCAACTTGCAAGTTACGACAATGCAATGTGAATGTTCAATTTCTTCAACAACTTAATCCAGAACTGGTCATGATTTGTGGACGGTTGTAATGCAATCTAAAGAATAGGAACCATTCATTCATTTTCTTTTTGGACTATTCTAAGCAGAGTTATCAAAATGTAGTTAATGTATCCGCGCTGAGAGAATAGCCCAAAAGTTGCAAATCCATTAAGCACTTCTTGCGGCTGATCAACCAATATTCAGATAATTACTATCAAGACACCCAAAATCCTTCAGAGAACAAAATACAAACATCATCTTACACAAGTCCAAGTACACTCTAACACAGACACAAAGGCCAAAGAAGAGATCCGCCAAATCCTGTTCCACATCAATTTTGAGTCAGTTTTGATGAGAACAGTGATCATTGAAACAAGCAGAGGGATATGGATTATGCCAATAGATTTTGGTATACTCCCTTGCAAAGTATTTCAAGAAGCTCTACAACCTTACCAAATCAACCTTTCGAACTTCTTCAAACTAGGAACAAGACTGAAGATAACACGCCAAGGTATAAACAACAACAATCAGTCAGGGCAGTTTGGGAATCACAAGGACAATGGATTGTTGTTTGGGGCTAGGGGAAACAGTAGGGGAAGTCAGGGTTGTGCACAAAATGGGATAACAGTGCTTTAAACTGCAAGAGGATTTGGCCAACTATGAAAAAGGAATGCAGGGAAGCCAACGCATGTTCAAAGACTACTCCTATCACAGGAAAAAGATGATGATGTTTGCAAACAAGCTGAGCCATGTTGTTTCACTGAAGCTGAGCAGCTTATGGCTAGAGGACCACGGATAAAGTGATTGATTGAACAGGAATTGGAAGCTCTTTATAGTTTCATGGGCAAAGATTGAGGTGGTCTTACCTATGAATCCAGTTCAACTGACCCCCCCAAGCCAATTGGAAATACAGTACAAACCATGATGAAAATATTGTGTTTGCAAAATGAAAGACGACTATTCTGAGCAAACAGGAATTCCATTATGAACATTATGTTTTGGAGGAAGGATGATAGCAATGTACTCCAGATTCAGTAAATATAATGTTAATAATAGTAATCAGGTTGACCATATTGCTATAGAAATGTGTTGACGAGATGCTAGCCGCTGCTACATTTTAATGTACGAAAATTTACTCGTGTTTACGAGGAGGGAAAACAATAATGTTTTTTAAAGCAATTAAAGAAAGCAAACGCATCATTGTACTCAAAGAATTGGAAAAAAATGTGGAAACTAACCTTGATGAGACTAGTCTCGGGGCTTGGGGGGAGGCTTACTGGTTGGTCGGGAAAGTTGTCGGTGGATAGTTGTCTTATTGCACTTAAGAACAAACAGATTGAGTTGAGTAGTGCATAGCCTTTAATGACCAGCCGATTGATTATGATATTTATTTAAACAACAGTTAAATGAAAACTCTAAGGACTATTAGCTCGTAAAGGACATTGGAATAAAAGAAGGTTTTAAAAACTTAAGCCCTTTGAAATTTTAGTCTTGTCGATCAAAAAACACGATGAGATAGTATAATAAGGAGTATTTTATACAATGTCACAATGTTTGAACGTGTCAACTCAAAGAGAAAAGTAAGGTCATTTACCAGATTTATAGGTTAAGGAAGAAAAAAATTTATTGACAAGATGATTGAAATGGACAAACTTTAAAGTTCTTGAATGAAATTATTGTACTCTCGTAATCAGTTCATTTCAGACCATTTCATATGTTTGCAACCAAAATTCCTCGACATCATAATGGTAGGACCAACTTTGCTTAATCTAAGGTTTACCTCATGAAAGCTCAATCTAAAAAAAGCCTGTTTGTATGAGATCCATTTATGATAATTCTGATTTGCATTCAGATTTGCCCCTGCCTAGGGAGGAGGACCATGGACCTATTACAAATGAGAGGTGTTCTAAATTGGAATAAAGATTATGTTTAAACAATTTCGTTTACACAAGACAGATTAATCATTTATCGAAATTTTCTAAACAGCACCGCACTGGAGTTCTTTATCAGTTGGAAGCACCAAAAGAAGGTTAGGAAGACAATGTGGAGGAAAAACGTTTTGTTAGAACAAAAACCCTAAACATTGCTATAAAAACGTTCCTTTTTCCAGTTTCGAAAATCATTAGTAAAAGTAGACCAAGTTTTTAACGACCATGAAACATTTAACATCAATCAAATTTTAGAGAATTTGTTGACAATGCTGTGGTTTTGTAAACTTATGAGTGATTTTTTTGGTGCCCAACTGTAAGATTCATATGGGAAGTTTTGATAAATAACTTATTATGCCTCTTTCATAAATATCAAAATGACTAGTGTTCGTTTTGAACATGAACTTAAACGAAATGGCCATGAAGATTATGAGTTCGTTAAATCCCTTGAAAAGAGGTTGACGAACTCGAATCTGTAAATGACTGATTTTTCAAAAACCTTCTTTATGATCTTACTTCTCGAAGAGTGTGTGTTAAGGATGTTACTTGTTCATATTTTGCATTCTATGTTCTGATTTAAATGCTTATGCTGAATTACAATGCTTGTATCTTCATTAAAGTCCAAAGGAATGTGAATGGTCTTGCACAAAAGCTTTCAAAAAACAAACTGAAATCTTGTAACAAAGAAAGTTCATAATAAGACTTTTTGAAGAGTTTTCCCATACTTGGGGCAAAAACCCACTGATTTCTATTGATATTGTTACAAACATGTAAAGAAACAAACTGAATAACAACTAAGTTTGAAATGAAAATTGGATCATTATGTATTTCGACAAAGAACGTGAAACATATCAGAAATACAGGATTTGAAAGCTCAACATGCAGACAAGATTGTATAATACTCGTAATCTAAGATCCGGGTGGTCTTGTGTGAGTCAAACAAGACATGCTAGCCATATTAGTTGAGAAGAGGAGAAAGTTTAGTCATGTTTAGAGAGAGAGAGAGAGAGTAGAAAAAGAAACAAAAAGATGTAAAATGAATAAAGATGAAATGTTACAAAAGCCTCAACCCTTCTATGGAAGCCATAGAGGGGTATTTATACCACCACACATTACATAAGAATCCTCTATTGACTATTCTAGTCCTTGTGTGTGGTGATATGGTAAACAATGGCAATTCCATAAATGTCGTCACGTAAAAGTGAATTCCCAACAATCTTCCCCCACGGGACGATTTACAGAATTACTTACAATAATTTCCTAACAAGTACATAATGATTAAGAACAAGAACTTCCATGAAGCTTCATATGCTGATGACGTCTTCTGTGGTGTTTGACTTCAAGTCTGCACTCCAACATGAATCATCTTTGTAGTACATTGTAGGAGAAATATTGTAATAGGCACGAACTAAGTAACCCATACACTTCTGGTTAAGGAGAAGCTTCTGAATTAGCTTCCCCCTAATTCGTGCCACATATTCTTGATTTAGAAGCTTTAAAAGCTTCCCCCTAATTCATGCCACATATTCATTATTAGAAGCTTTCAAAGCTTCCCCCCAAACTAGCAATCCTCTCTTGAGCAGTTTCAAAGCTTACTTACAAGCTTAGAATAATTAAGTGCACAGCGGAACTGGTAGGATACCACATCAAATATTACTGCTCCTTTAAGAATAAGCTTAGTGATTGATCGTTTGGGGTAAGCATTATCTGGATCAGCAACGTATCTTCTCACGCTTGAATAGTTCTTCTCACACCGCTTCCCCCTGGAAAGTCAAATAATGCATACAAAAGTTCTCAAGGTATCACTTCCCCCATTTGTCTGAAGATATGCACCAAAAAACCATAGTTTAAAGCGCTGATATTCTCTGCGGTTAGGACATTTGTCTTCCCGGCATGGCCTAACTTAAAAAATTCAAGAAAGATGCTCCATGTCAAGCTTTCAAGAGTCAAGAAAGGCATAGGCTCAAGGGTGAATCTTCTCCTTCGCAAAGGCACAAGTGTGAATCTTCTCCTTCCCCCTTGCTGGTTTCGATACGTCGGAATCAGCAACAAAGAATAAATTAGCTCAAATCTATTCTCGTTCTTCCTTTTTTTATTTCTCGTGAGAAGAATCAACTGCTGATCAAATCTCTACTCATAAACTCTCTCTGACTATCTTTTTACCAACCGTTTTGTAGGCTATTTGAAGTGAACACTGATGGAGTAAACATGATATACCAAACTTGAAAATTTAGTTCAAGTTAACCAATTTATACACCAATTTGTATAAACATTTGGTTAAGACTAGAACAACATTAAACAAGATCAACAGCCCACCGAATGTTTACCACTGATGAGTAAACCCGATATACCAAATTTAAAACCAAAGTAGAATTCCCCGTTCTTGTGACTTAAGCTTGCACTAATGTTGGAAGAATAGTGTAGAGAAACTCAATACTTACCAATCAAAGTATGAGATATTCATCACTCTTTACGATTATCCACAACGTCTTTAACATGTGACACTGAGAACTACAACGTATCTCCTTTAAGTGATAGATATCCAGGTCTTCAACCAACTACCACGACTGCTGGTAACTAGATAACCCAAGTCTTCATCCAAAATCTTAAGCCCGAGTAAGTTATCATTGAAATCCATGCATCCAACCATCTATGAATGACTAAATCTTACTTTAAGATTCCATTTAAGAACACTATGACCTTCGTGAAATACCCACTTCAATCATTAAATCAGTGATACCCAGCATCACCCGTAGTTTACTTTAAAAAAATAAATTTCAAATCTAGCCATTACAAATTAAATTCTATGATTCTTTATAAGCATCGATTCTGGTCTCGTCACTTTGTCATTTCGAACCACGAATACAACTGATAACCATTTAATCTCAAATATTTAGTCCAAGTTAACCAATTTATACACCAATTTGTATAAACTTTTGGTTAAGAGGATAGGACTACAATATAGAAGCTCAAAGGTAGCCATTAACATCTAAATGTAGCAATAATCATCCCATGTGAGTCATTTAGCCAAATTTAGTTTTAATACAAAACAATTAACACTCTAACCGTTGTACACGGGTCCATCACAAACTCAGCCCATCAGATCATAACCCAGTCTAATAAGTAATATAGCCCAATTTTCGGTAATTGAACATTCGAGCCTAACACCAATGTGTACTGTCCCAATGTCAATTTTTTTAGATATGTCAACTGAATATTACTCAAAATATTAAGGCCCATGTATGATCCAGCCCAACATTAAAGGATTTTCAAAGATTACCATATCAATGACCAAGCTAACCCAGAAGAAGGTCAAGTTCGATTGGGGTGACAAAGAGGAAGCGTCTTTTCAGTTATTGTAGCTGAAACTATGTAGCGCACCTATCTTGGCTTTACCTGAAGGAGCTGAGAACTTTATAGTTTATTACGATGCTTAGCATAAAGGATTAGGTGTTGTGTTGATGCACAATGAGAATGTGATTTCTTATACATCACGTCAATTGAAGATTCACGAGAAGAATTACACAACTCACGATTTAGAATTAGGAGCAGTAGTGTTCGCTCTAAATATTTAGAGACACTATATGTATGGAACAAAGTGTACCGTGATCACTAATCACAAAATCTTACAGCACATCCTTGATAAAAAGGAATTAAACATGAGGCAACGTCATTGGTTGGAGTTTCTTAGTGATTACGATTATTACCCGGAAAAAGCAAATATAGTGGCTAACGCTTTAAGCAGAAAAGAACGAATTAAGCCATTACGCGTTCGAGCCTTAATTATGACTATTGGTTTGGATCTTCCCAAGCAAAATTTGAACGCTCAGAATGAGGCAAGGAAACCAAAAAACTTCGAGGCTGAAGATGTGGGAGGTATAATCAGGAAAGAGAAGTTGAAATCGCGAGTTGACGGAACACTGTGTTTGAAGAACAGGAGTTGGTTGCCATGCTTTGGTGATCTAAGGAAATTGATTATGCATGAGTCCCACAAGTCAAATTATTATGTTCATCCGGGTTCCGACAAGATGTAATATTTACACCTATGTTAGCAAGTGTTTGACATGCTTAAAGGTCAAAGCTGAACACCAAAAACCATCTGGTTTGTTGGTACAACCTTAGATACCTTAGTGGAGGTGGGACAATATCACCAAGCTCCCTAAGACGTCAAGTGGTTATGATACCATTGGGTGATTGTAGACCGTCTTACTAAGTCTACACACTTTTTACCGATTAAGGAAAATGACACAATAGAGAGATTGACAAGACTGTACTTGAAATAAGTGGTCAACAAACATAGAATACTAGTCTCAATCATTTATGACCAGGATGGTAGATTTACGTCAAATTTCTGGAGGTCATTCCAGAAGGCTTTGGATACTTTTTTGGATATGAGTACTGCTTACCATCCGCAGACTGATGGTCAAAGCGAAAGAACCATCCAAACTCTTGAAGATATGTTACGCGCCCACGTGATAGATTTTGGGAATGTTTGGGATAAACACTTACAGCTAATTAAGTTCTCATACAACAATAGTTATCATACTAGCATCAAGGCCGCACCATTTGAGGCACTTTATGGTCGAAAATGTCGGTCACCTGTTTGCTGGGCCAAGGTCGGAGATATTCAACTAACCGGTCCAGACTATTTCGGACGAGATAATCAAGATGTCAATACATAAGACGATTTGGTGACTAGACTTCTTGCGAACATGATGAGTTAATTTCTTCGAACGAAAAAATTAATTGATACGTTTTGAAATGGAAAAAGTCAATATTGTGGAAGATGAGATATTGGAATGGAGTTGAGACTTCAACAAGGCGATTTTGATAGACGTAGTTGAGGCGAGCGTCGAGGTGGAAGGGAGTTTGTTTCATCCATAGTGGTTTAAGACTTTTCCGATGCAAAACTAATCCTACTTCTATGTTAATTATTATCCACTAACTCACTTTTCTTCGTCTACGTGAGTTCGTGGCCATAGAAGATTTCCATTTCATAGTGGTTCATGGATAATCCATGTGAAAGAATGGTTCCTAATGAACAAATTCTTTTAAGACTAGAAAGCCAACAAATGACATTTCTAGTGACTACCATAATTCCTAACTATCACTAATACTAAGTATATCATATACCAATCTATAATTTACGTAATTAGAGAGTGAGACGTACCTTAGCCTTCAAGAGAAATCACTTTAAAATCTTCAAGGTAGCAAGCTTTAAGGATGAGGATTTATAGAAATCCTATATGAGTTCACTGGTACAAAAACTGGTATTGGTCACTCTAAAAATGTGTGAATATATACATATGGTCACACGTGTTTTTTTGGGGGTTTGTCACTAAATATCGCGCCACTGTAGGTCACATACGGTGACGTTAGGGAGTTCGCGGCTATTTCCATTGAAAAAGAGTGACCAAAACCCGAATATGTGTGACAAATTAGGCACAAGTTTTGTTGGATTAATCAGTATTAGTGACCGTAAACACTTTATAGTCACAAGAATGATTTTTGAGAGCAACTATTGTTCGTCCTTTGGTCACATAAATATATAATATATGTGACATTTGAGATTATTTATTTTAATATATAATATATAATAAATGTGACGTTTGTGATGATTTAGTCACACAACGGGTGTTGTTTTTTTGGAGCTAGTCATATATAATTTTAAAAAAAGTGGCCAAAAGTGTTAATAAGTGTGACCATATGCTTTTTAAAATCAAGTAAACATGTATTATATGTGACTATTGTTCATCCAATTGTCACGTGAATTTTATTTTTGTGTGGCCTTTTGTAATATATAGTCACACAAAGCACATTTTTTTGGGATTTAGTCACATACAAGTTATCCAAAAGTGGTCAAAAGTGTTAATAAGTATGGTCATATGTTGTTTAAAGTCAAGTGAATGTGTATTTTGTGTGACTATTGTTCATCCAATGGTCACATAAAATTTAAGTTTGTGTGGCGTTTTGTAATATTTAGTCACACAAAGCATGTTTTGTTTTAATTTAGTCACACACAAGTAAACTAAAAGTGGCCAAAAGTGTTAATAAGTATGACCATATGTTGTTTAAAGTCAAGTGAATGTGTATTTTGTGTGACTATTGTTCATTCAATGGTCACATGAATTTTAAGTGTGTGTGGCAATTTGTAACATTTAGTCACACAAAGCTTGTTTTTTTGTTATTTAGTCACATACAAGTTAACTAAAATTGGCCAAAAGTGTTAATAAGTGTGATCATACGTTGTTTAAAGTCAAGTGAATGTGTATTTTGTGTGACTATTGTTCATTCAATGGTCACATGAATTTTAAGTGTGTGTGGCAATTTGTAACATTTAGTCACACAAAGCTTATTTTTTTTGTTATTTAGTCACATACAAGTTAACCAAAAGTAGCCAAAATATTAATAAGTGTGACCATATGTTGTTTAAAGTTAAGTGAATGTGTATTTTGTGTGACTATTGTTCATCCAATAGTCACATAAATTTTTAGTTTGTGTGACATTTTGTAATATTTAGTCACACATTTAATTAAATAAAGAGTGACAAATAATGTTGATAAGCGTAACCATATTATGTGAGTGCATCTTTTAGTCACATATAAAAAATCAATAATTTGTGTCATTATATATATAACAGAATTAAAAACAAAAAGCAATTTCAAATTGAATAAAACTCGAATGTATACAACTGAACCAAATATACAATTGTAATGTCGTACATACCATAATTTAAAGACTTATGACTCACCCCCGTCCTAGCTTGCTGTTGCATGGTTTCACGAGAGACATAATTTTTGCGCTTCGATTGTAATTTTGGTGCAGAATTGTAATCACTAATCTTTTGTATCGTCCTAGCTTAAGCTCCAACCTATCCTTAGTTTCCTTAAAAAAATCAATAGCATCCTTCCAAGCATCTTTGTCACTCTTGCTCTCCATCTCATGAATTGCTGTACTCATCCTTGTTAGACTAGCCTTAGCATCAGCAATCTTATCACGAATATATTTTGTAAAAGCCTCCTCCTCAGCAATTGGTTGGTCAAAGAAAATCTTCATCACCTTTGGTATCTCCGTCTCACCACTAAGAGCAATGATCTCATCCAAAACGGGAGTGGGTGTGACATTCGAACTGCAACATGATGATGCCATAGATGAATTAAGTGTTTAAATTAAAGTTAAATGGTTTTTTTATGAATTGTGGTTTTTTAATCAAGGGTGAAGATGATATAGGGTTTTGTTTTGATGACTTTATCGATTGGGGCAAATGAAGCATATACGAGTATATTTATATATGCATTGAATATCAAATTACAACTTAAACTAATAGTTTGAACTCAATTCATGTAGTGAATATCAAATTAGACTCAAACTAGATAGACTATAAAATCCCATATCTAACCCATCAAAATTACATAAGTTATCAGAAATGTGTGACCATATGTATCGAATTGTGACTACACTTAAATAATGTGTGACAAAATATGACTCTATGATTTAGACACTGATAACGCTCCAAATATACATAAAATATCCTAAGAAATGCGAGAAATATATATACTAACACAATAAATATTGCAAGAATTGGTCGTTTGTTATCTAAATAATGTTACAGGACTAAAAGTGGAAGGAAGGACTTAACGTGCAAGAGATTTGGTTAAATATAACTAACATTAGTCAAATGAAGAATCTAGAAAGGGACTATTAATATCAGGGATAAAAGTGCGCCGGTTTTATTACCAAGTGCGGCGCACTTGTGAGCGTGTTTAATGCAAAGCATTTATTAGGGATGTGCAGCCCACTTTTATACAAGTGCGGCGCACTTTCTGTGTGAATTACAAAAGAATCATCAATGATGCAACTCTTGGCTTGCCCAATCATTACTATAAATAGGGGCACAATTTGGAGAGGAAATCATCACTTAACACAACATCAATCAGTTCATATCACACACTAAATCACTCTCAAAGAGTAGAAGCAAGTTCTAGGAAGATTTGAAGGCTAAAACCTTCATCTTCATCTTTTTCGGGTGAAAAAGCAGGCAAGGTTCTGTTATTTCAGAAGTTGGAGGTGTTAGACATTAGTTGTATCTTTGTTCTAAGAAGAAATTGTTAGCTTGGATTTTTTGTTCTTGAAATTTGGTAAAGAAACATGTTTCATTCTTTTTATGAAATGAATTTTGGATCTATCTTACTTGTTCAATGTGTTGCTATTATGTTTCTTGAGTAGTTTAACATGTTTAGTTTGTAACTATATGGATATAATGGATCCAACTTGACTATTTGAATGAACTTTTGATATAAATAATATGAGCTTGATGTTTTTGGACTTGGAATCTTTAATCTTCGTTTGATCACCATTCATTACAGATATAGGTCGAAAGACTCCGGATTAAATGGTTGATTTTCAAGTTGTTTGTCTATGACAACTAGACCTTAGCCTTATGAGGATTGGCTAAAGAAACAAATATTAAACCAAGTACAAAAAGGTTTAACGCTAGACCACATGTCTAACGAACTTGGTTTAGCAAGCTTATATCACTTATCATCATGTAGATGATTAACCTCGGAAGATATGATCATTTAGCCATTTGGTTCCCATTGTTTCATGGGATCGAAGTTATTATTTTCGAATTGTTTTGCACTTGATTCGAAAAACACAGCACGGTGAACATCTTCCACATGAGTAAAATTGGTTGGTGTGGATGATTCCACATTGTCGTGAGTGGTGTTAGAGTAATTTGTCTACCTTGCGGTCTCTCCTAGGTTGAGGTGGTTTTGGAATGGGATGAAAGTATTTCCTTTTTCTCGAAGGAGGTGTTTAGACCTCATTATGGGTTAGTAAATCCGACTCCGGATTTTATGGAGGTTTCTAAAAAACGTTTTTTCCTCTTCATCTTTGCATATAGGAATTTTAGTATTGTTTATAAGTATTAAATTTTGGTTTGAGTATGGGTCTATTCTATCCAATTTTTCTTTTGACTCGACTTCTTGGGCTTTTACGAACTTTTACTTTGTTTGGTTTCGCTAGGTGACCTTTGGTAAAAATTAAAACCTAACCGGATTTATCTCCCCGAAGTTTTTTGAGATACTTTGTATTTTCTTAAGTGAGTGACTAACTACATTAAATTGATTTAGTCTAGATATTTCTTTTCTAAGATTCTCATTTTCAAGCTTAAGGTCTTTACATAATTTACATTCTTCAATTACTTCCTTAGCTTTTTCTAACCTAGATAATTTATCTTTTAATTCTAATGCTTCATTTTCTAATTCTATTTTAGCTTGTTTTAGAGTTTTATTTTTAACCATGACTTTTAGTCCTAATTGGCATAGTCTACTATATTCACTATTTAAGTCATTTTCGTCTAGTGATGATTGGTCATCACTAAAGTATTCGGTTTTGGAAATTACCTCATTAGAAGCTTTAGCCATAAGACACTTTTCGTCATTTGTCTTCTCCTCTTCATCTTCGTCGCTATCACTCCAAATCCTCCAACAAACACTTTTTGATTTTGGTATCTTGATAGTTTTGGACATTCTCCGATGAGATGATTTGGGTCTCCACACTTAAAGCATTTTCTTTCGCCTTTGCCATTTTTGTCGTCTTTATTTCTTTGGAATGATTCTCTCTTCTTTGTTTCTACGAATCGATCCTACGTTTTAGAAGAATTTCATGAAGGATTTGGGGGAAGCAGCATTTATTCTTGGAATCAAAATCTATAGAGATAGATCGAAGCGATTAATTAGACTTTGTCAAAATGCTTACATGGATAAGATCTTAAAGAGATACAAAATAGATAATTCCAAACGTGGTCATATCCCCATGCAAGAAAGACTTGACTTGAACAAATCACAAGGTGCTCAAACGCCTAAAGAGGTAAATCGCATGAAGAATGTACCTGATGTTGCGTTCGCGCAAAATATGACAAGCCGATTTCAACAGAATCCAGGTGAACCTCACTGGACTGCTGTGAAAAACATTCTTAAGTATTTAAGAAATACAAAATGGATAATTCTAAACGTGGTCATATCCCCATGCAAGAAAGACTTGACTTGAACAAATCACATGGTGCTCAAACGCCTATAGAGGTAAATCGCATGAAAAATGTACCTTATGCTTCGGCTATAGGATCCATCATGTATGCGGTTAGATGCACTAGACCTGATGTTGCGTTCGCGCAAAATATGACAAGCCGATTTCAACAGAATCCAGGTGAACCTCACTGGACTGCTGTGAAAAACATTCTTAAGTATTTAAGAAATACTAAAGATATGTTCTTGGTTTATGGTGGAAATCCTAGCACAGAACTTAGAGTTGAATGCTATTGCGATGCTGGATTCGAGACTGATAGAGATGACACTAAGTCTCAGACAGGATATGTTTTCGTTTTGAATGGAGGCGCAGTGGATTAGAAGAGCTCCAAGCAAAGTACCACTGCAATGTCTGCTACAGAATCTGAATACATAGCTGCGTCAGAAGCTGCCATGGAAGCTGTTTGGATTAGGAAATTTATCTCAGGGCTTGGTATAGTACCAACGATAAATGAACCTTTAAATATGTACTGCGACAATTCAGCTGCAGTTCATTATGCTAATGAACCGGGAGTTCAGAAAGGCGCCAGACACTATCAAAGACGATATCATTATGTTCGCGAGTGTGTTGAACAAGTTCACACAGATAACAATCTAGCTGATCCTTTTACAAAGGCTTTATCAAATAGGAAGCTTACTCAACATGCCAGGGGCATGGGGCTTCGTCCTGCTAGTAGTTTCATGTAGATCTGTGTTTTAGTATTTGGATAAGGGATGTAAAACAATTTTATTTTATGATAATGATACGTTGGTATTTTGTTATTTTATATTATAAATTGTGTCCTATATTTGCATGTTTAAATCCATGAATAATAAATGTATTATTCTAAATTAATCCGTTGTCGATTAACGATATGGGAATATTGTTAAACTAAGACAATTCTGAGTGATTGGTGATATTGAAGATATTAAGGATAAGTCCACCAAACTCACATGATATTCATAAGATGAATATTGGATTTCCCCGCCACAAGAATATCACTTTATGGATCGAAGTCATCAAGTGAATCTTGTACGTGATTTTATTTACACAAATCCTTAGACTTGAGATGCAAGTAGGTTTAGCATATGTGGATATTCCTTCTTGATATAGTTTAAGTTGTCCTGAATAAGGTAACTAATAAGGGCTATGTCAGAATGGTTTATGCCACATGATGACTGGACACTTGTAGTCAATATAGAATTTGTTCCTTCAAATTGTTGAAGAAGATACCACTGGGCCCCTCATAGAAATAATCAGATGTGTGTATGGCCGTACCTGAAAACTCAAGAAGATATGTCTCATTGATTTTCAGTAATCTTGATTACTTCATATATGAGAAACAGAATCGTTAAATATGGAATGACATTGATCCATATCCAATTTAACAACGGTATCGGAAACAAAGGGATTGTAAATTCATAAATCATTTGTTCATGCCCTGTGAAACCACACTCGGATGTTTTTTTTGGGAGCATTGGCGTGTTGCTAGACGCTTACCAATGTTATTATATTATTCATACATGTCCAAGTGGGAGCTGTTGGATTATGACCATATATGAATTAATATATGTCCGAAAATATTTTCGAACCTAAGGGGACGCACACGTTTATATGTTAAATGACGAGTAAATATATTAATGTAATATATTAAATGTATAACAAACGATCGTTAAAAGTTAACGAGTATTAAATAATTAGTTAGACGTTTAATGGTTAAACGTGAGGGACTAATTATAAATAAACCGAAGAATGAAGGGTTCGGTTTACCCTTTTTTATCCTAGTTGGCTAGAGAGACTAATCCCACAAGGATTAGGAAGCTTGGTCTATAAATATGGTTTTAGTTTTTCCATTATTGATAACTTCAAAAAACTTAAAACTAAAACCTTAAAAAATCGACTAGTGCCTTTTATTCTTTTGTCAACCGGTTTCAAAAGATTCTTTTTGGGAATCTTTGGTTTTGTTTTCGAAATCAAACAAAACAAACTGCACACCTTTTGGGTTCTTTTGTTTTGCATTCGACAATCACCAAAGGTGGTGTTTTTATTCGTGGTTGATAGTTTCTAAAGACGAAGAAGATCGTTTGTTATACACTACTAGTACTAGCATACCTCGTCGTTTGCTAAGAACGTATAGTGTGTGGAAGCTTAGAGGAATCATAATTTGATTCTTGTGGTTTCGCGTGGTATTATACACACGCGTATATAGAAGACGGCGTTTACGGTTACCTTTAAACGGTGTATCGTTTCGTGCTAAAAGGTACATGTTTTCTATCTTGTTAATTATTGTGTTCTACACGTGATCATTAATTCCGCTGCGTACTCGTGTTAATTTAATTGTTAATTAAATCTTAAAACCCAACAATTTTTCAGTACTCCATAGCATCATTATATCTTGATTTTGTAGTTTCTCCTTTATCGTAAGCCATAGGATAAATGCATACTTAGAAGGGTCAATGTCATAAAATACCTACGAAGTTTCAAAATTGTCCCGACTTCACCAACGAACTAAATTTCGTACTGTCTAGACCAACGAACTTGTTTATTATGTGACAATATGACCAATATGACCGGCAATATTTTCCACGTCATTTTTT
>BQNB010089523.1:0-27387 GCA_026074375.1 Tanacetum coccineum
TTAAGTTCAGGTAAACAAATAACGGCTTTGAATGAGGAAATTTCAAATTTAAATAAACAGCTTTCAAAGGAAAAGTCAACCGTTTCTTCTTTTCAAGAAGAAAAGAAAAGGCTGAAGTATGATTTCAAAATACGCGAATACGAGCTTCTTGATAAACAAATTTAACTTAAGAATAAGATAAAGGAATTAGATAATATTTTGGTCAAAACGGGTCAATCGATTCAAACGATGCACATGCTTTTACCTAAGCCATACTCGTTTTACCACACCGAACAGAAAATGTCTTTGGGTTATCAAAATCCTTTTCATCTCAAGCAAGCTCAGCAGAAACAACAGAGTTTGTATAATGGCAAAGTTCTATTAGAAAAGCATGATCCTCCTGCTGTGTATGATTTGGAGGAGACACTAGAACTTGCTCATGAGAGTCGCTTAAAAATGAAACAATTAAACAAAGAAATAAAACTAGCAAATTATACAAAGATTAATCATCTTTCGGGGGTTTTTGTTTCTCAAACGGCCAAGTCACGTGAAGAGTTATATCTTTCAAATGCTTCTAAAACGGCCAATGTTTCTAAATTAATTTCTATACCAAATGAAGGGTTTTCAGATGATACTACACTAAGTGTTGCACAAAAATTTCTAAATGAGGTAAAAATCACCATTGTGACTCTTCAACGTGTTGTCAAACAAAAAATGACTTTAGATATACACAATTGGTCATCTTCTGTTCACCAAGAGATTCACAAAATTGTAAAAGATGAAATTTTCCCTATCGTTAACCAAGTTGATGCTAGAGTGCAAAATTTCAAAATACAATATTTGAAAGAAGCAGCCAAATTTGTTCGAGACTTCTAATCTCTTGCAAAAGAAGCTGATGAATCTCTTGCTAAGCACAAGACAATGGAATGGGAAATTGATCGTCTCTTGAGAGCAGTTGTCAGTCAAGATATTGTGTCTATTGTGCAAAATAATTGTGTGTAGATACATCAAATCTCCGAACTTAGCTTGAACGTACGAAAGAACGTTTTGAAAATTGTATCATTAAAAAGGAGAATGAGTATGCTAAACTTTGGAATGATTGGTACAAAAAATGTAAAGAATGCAAATATAACAAAATTTCGTACGATAAAGCTTATAATGACATGCAACAAAAGATCGAACGGTTGCAAGCTCAGTTGGGAGATCAAAAGGGTAAAAGTAAGGATACTCCATGTGTATCAGATACCCTTGATCCTTTGCCTCAGAAACTTAAAAATGAGAACGCAGAATTAGAGTTTCAGGTTCGGAATTATGAAAAAGAAAACGCTCATCTTAAGACTGCATACAAGAACCTATTTGACTCTATCAATGTGACACAGGCTCAAACCAAATTAATAATTGACTATTTGCAAAACAAATTACATAACATGTAAGACTTATCAAGTCACAAACACAAGCACATGAATTTACTTGCAATTTTAAAGAGAGAGAGAGATGAGTTAGAGAGAGAAAGTAACAAAAGAAAAATGGCTACACATTAAAAGAGTAAAAATGAGCAACACCCTCTCCACATGAGGAGAGGGCTTTATATAGTAATGTACTTTGGCCAGCCTTGGGTTTAAGTGGGCTTCCAAGGCCGGGCTTGATATCTAATGGGCTTTAAAGCCCGTAACCAGGCCCAATTAGCTTATAGAATTCCCGGAAACATAGACTGTGCTAATACAAGGTTCGGGAATATTTATGACCATCACTTTACATAAAACTAGGTCTAACAGTTAACTAAAAGGCACGCATTCTGGAGCTTAAACGAAGATATTTTAAAGATTACTATTCTGACAACCAATACGCCGTATCCATCAAGGAAGATACGGCGTATCTGTGCCTGCACTCACCAAAGACCACGAAGGAAACAAGATCAATACGTCGTATCCAGGAAAGGCAATACGCCATATTCAAGCTATATGGGAATAAAATATTCTGGAAGATATCAAACGTGGTCCCTACTCCAAGAAACCCCCAATACGTCGTATCCAAGACTTTGGATACGCCATGTCGAACCGACTTCAGACCCTATAAATTAAAAACTCAAAAACGAGTTTTGAGTGTGCTAAATCATATTCTCGATACCTAAACCATAAAAGTTGATTTTCAGAGGAGAAAAAGAGCAGAAGAGGTCGAGCAATGCGATTCATTCCATAAGAGACAATGTGTAATTCTTGTACTCTTGTAATCGTTCAGTTTTTAGTATCATTCGTTAACTCGGTTAGTTTACCTTGGCTAAATCATTACTCTTGTATTAATTATGACATTTGAAGGCTAATACCTTCGGGTATTAGCCATTGCTATGAAGATCTTAATGTTTGGTTTGTTTATCTTGATTTCTTAATTTATCGTTGATTGCTTGCTTATGTTTATCAATTTATACTTGTTTACGTGCTTTTGTATGCGACCTATCATTCAACTGGATCTAGTGATACAGACCAAGTAATCTAGATGCCGGGATAGCTCTCCATATAGTGATTTATACATCTAGACCAATAGGATCATAATTAACGACCTATCTTCACCCTTAGATTGTAAGCTTAGTTGGGTCATAAGGTGACCTTGGTATCAACGAGTACGTTCTAATCAATTGGTAAAGACTTGGTTAGTGGACTACTAGTGTATGAATTGCCATTAAGCAGTAAGTGGGTAAAGTCTCTATGAGCTAGGGTTTAACAAGATCACCATTGCCTTAATCCCTAAGATAGATTATAATCAGCAAATAAGAATGCTTTATGCAGATGCGTTTAATTGTGACAGGATTCTACGTGTCTAGGTCTTAGGAAGAAGTAACGCCTAAGTCTTAAGAATGATATGCCGCCTCGAGATAAGTAATCATTGCACTAATAAACAAACCAACGTTATGATTGGATTAATAATGGTTAATACAGTTTTCTTATATTTGGCTAGACCGCTCTTTTATCTTCTGTTAATTTGCTTGCGTGTGTTTTAGTGTCTTGAATTGGTTTTAGTCACCAACAAACCTGTGCCAGTCTCTCAGACTGAAAACCCCCATTTTCCATTAGATTTAGGAATTAACATAGGTTTAGCATAGGTTTAGCATAAATTAGACTAACTTAGATTAGAAAAACCAAAGTATTAATAAATTGAAAGTGTTCCTCGCTCCAAGTGTTCGACACTCTACTGATCACGAAACTCCCACCGACCGGGTACACTACCCGTTAAAGTGTTGTTTTTTGTTAAGTCAGCAAAATATAAATTTAAAACTTGAATCATAATTTAACACCATACAATGATACAATCAAGTTTTTGGCGCTGTTGCCGAGGAGTAAGAATTAATCTTGATTTTTATTTGATATTTTGCTTTTTAGCATTAGATTAGATCTAACCCTTAGGATTAGTGCAATTTAGATTAGTGTATAATACTGTATATTTTGTATATTTGTGTGTTTTAATTATTTGCATGTTTTTATTGTTTTTTCATAATACACTGTTCTGTTCAATAAACCGATATGGCGTATCCACTTCCATTGGATACGGCGTATCTGACTTTTTATCCAATACAGCGTATTCTCTCAACATATTAATACAGCGTATTCACTTCAATTGAATACGGCGTATCGATCATCTGAAACAGAAGCTGAATTTTCGTGTTTAATTTCGTGCTTAATTTTTTATTCTTTCTTCAAAACAAATCCTGCTGATATTTTTACCTTGGTGACAGGTCATACATATCAGAGATAGTTGATTGAAAAAGAGATGACAGACAAAGAAGCAAAATCAACAACGAGAAAAATCATGGCTAATGACCAAGAAAATTAGTATTCAGGGATTACAAGCATTATAGTTAATGGAAAGAACGCCTATGAGCTGAAAGGAAAATTCCTTGATGATTTGCACAAGAATGCCTTTAGTGGTACTAATGGTTAAGATGCGGTCGAGCATATCGAATACTTTCTAAAAATTGTTGACCCAATTGATTTACCGAATGTAAATCAGGATAAACTTAGAGTTGTTGTTTTCCAATCTCGTTGGTTGGAGATGCATGGAGGTGGTTTGATAGAATTAAAGGATCGATTACTTGTTGGGTCGATTTAACTGCTAATTTTTTTTGAAAAATACTACCCGCCTTCCCGCAGTGGCAATGTTAACACCCAGATGATTAAGTAGGACCCTACTAATCCAGAGTTTGAAAACTAGTTGGCCTCGAAGTTTATATACTATAAAACAATGGATATATTCACTAAAGGAGCTTTGTGGGACTACTGGAAGTTGGGAAGTGACAAAATTGAGCCAATGAATGATGAAACTTCTGATCTTGAGAAAAACTAATCACGATAATGAACAAGAAATTGGTGAAAATTTTAGGATTGAAACAAACTTGTTCGATTATGAAACACCGTTGTGCAAAAAATTTGAAAAGTTCAATTACCTACTCAAGATAGACCCGGATGTCCTTACTAATGATATTGTGGGATTCAAAACTTATGAAGATTACAAGGATGGCTGGATATACGAGTGGAATAAAAATATGCCATGGGTGCACGAGAAACCATGGATGGAAAATGGAACATGGTAAGAACCGAAACCAATCAAACATTATTGCAAGCCTTTCAATTATAAAACTGGATGTTCGGAATGGCCAACATGTGGTTGGAGAGATGATGGATATTGTAATGGAGGAAATTTGCTAGGAGCTTACATAATTGGAAACTCACTCCATTATCAGGATTATGAATGGTACGATGCTTTAAAGGATAGCAAACTCAAAGAAGAAGCTTTACATAATAAAGCTATCATAGAAGGAAGAATTGACGATAATGATGAACTAAGTGATGATGGATAGAAAAGATGGGACGGATATGAGATTACCAACCATGATCAAGAAGAAAGATGTGAAGTGTTTAATGATCATGAGCGGTCGGTTTGCAACATAAGAAGATTCAAGATGACCAAGTATTCATTCGGATAAGACAAATAGTATGTAGCTATAAAAGAAGATGAATACGAAGATATGACAAGTACAAACGAAGATGCATGCCAAGCGTACCAGGAAATCTTTTGCATGATGGATAACGGATGGAAGGTGACACGCATCGAGTGAAGTGTGGAAGCTGAAGAAAAGTCTAACTTAAAGACTAGCTGAAAGAAAAGTGCTTCTTGGGAGACAACCCAGATTGTTATTTATTTTTATCAAGTCTGTCTTCCCAGACATCAATACGGCGTATCCGCTACATACCATACGACGTATTGAATGTCTGGACGTTACCAGTCCTTTATTTTTATGCACTTTAAACATTATTGTCAGTTCTGTTAATACGGCATATTCATGCACATGATACGGCGTATTTAATAGACTGGCTCATATTTAGATACCTTTTACAGGTTTCTATATGGCGTATTCCAGTTTATGGATATGGCGTATTGGTTTCATGTACAGTTTTGTTTAGCTTATTTAAATTAATCGTAGATACCCGAGATAGGAATTTTGCATGTTTTTCCTATATTTTGCATAGGACCTCGCTGCAAAGAAATCGACGATGGGGCTTGTAGTTTTCCTATACTTTTGCAACAGGACCTGCTGAAAAGATTCTACGATGTTGGTGAAGTATCTACAATCTCGAAATCTGGAAGTGTTAGAGTCTTGAAACTTCAAGACGGCTGTTCAACACGCATCCTTGTAACTTGAAGAATCTACCGAGCAAAATATCAGGGGACCCTCATTCTAATTCTTTTTAATTCCTTTTTTTAATGTTTTATCTATACAACGTGGGACGCTTGTATAATTCAAGTGGGGGATGGATTAGAATGTATTCTTGGTCCTATATTTTACACTAAAATGCTTAAATTATGCTCAAATTTAAAAAAAAAATCAAGCATACTTTTGTGAAATTACTTGTTACATAACCCGCACACAATAACTCTTATTAGATATTGTAAGGATTTAACCAAATCCTTTTCTAAATGTTTTCCCAAATTCCACAAAATATGACTGTGCCGGTGATGTTGTAGACTTTATAACTTGGCTTGGTATATCTATTCGAGACCACAATAATGAGTATTATAGATTTAATTAGAGTAACTTGTTTAAATTGGTAAATCTTAGGATTACAACCAAATCGCCTATACATGTTGTTTATTAACTATCTACACCGGTTAGTTAAACTCTAGTTTAAACCCTTCCACTCTCATCTTTAGAGTGATGATCCACTAGAACAACCCGTAGAGCCAATCCTTTAGGAATTTACACCAATTATTTGTTTCGTTAGACCCTTACACCTTAACCTACCATGTTAGATTAAGTTTAATTTACAGTTGCTAGTTGCTTAAAGTGTAAAGTCTGTATTTCCCGAGTCTTGTGTCATTTTCTATCTTTGGTGCGGTTGGAAATTTGCATATTTCAAATGGGAATGTATACTAGTAGTCAAAGCTCACGTATTTTTGCTACCATTACAATTAATGGTGAATTCGAAGAACGAAAAATTACAGAAGAAATTATCCGGAATTATTATGATCGTGAAGATGGTGAAACTACACCGAGATTTGAAGTTTAGTTAGTAAAAAAAAGAGAGAGAAAGAAAGTTTGAAGATAATCGTTTCATGAAAGAGCATTACCAAAGGAATTATCCGAAGGATCGATTATTCGTTGATACGTCGACAAAAATCAACGATGTAGAGTATTGTACAAAGTGAAAGATATCGCCACTTACCTTGTAGAGTATGTAAAGTTTTGGGATGATTGGGGAGTTGACCGTTATGGGAACGCCAACTTAGGTTGTTGTTTTTTATCTATGATCAAGACGCTGTAAATAGTTGTGTCTTTGTCATAATAACGGTCGGGAAAATAAGTGTCTAGCAACTTGTACTTTAAGCCTTAATCTATTTGTTTCTTGATTTTTATTTAACAACAATTTACTTCCCTTTCACCTAATGATTAACCTCTGGTTTTACGCGAATGAGGAGCCATACGAACATGCATGTCTATTCCAGCGTTCCGGCCATGTATGCATGTCTTGTACCTTGTTGGTCTATGACTTTTGGTGAAAGTTAGAAGGTTCCTACCCTATATCATTCTTCATCCTAACCGTTGGTTAAATTCGAATGGGGATGTGATCGAACACTCATGTCTATCCCGGCGTTCCGGGTGTGTATGTGTACTTCAGCTGCCTTGTTAGAGTGGTACTTCTGGTGAAAGATTGTAGAATGATCAAACTGTATGCCTTTCCATACAAAAACCCATATTTACCTTTATAAACTTGTTACTCTTGGCTTTAGTGGTGGAGATATGTATCCTTGCCAAGCTTATGATAGAATACTCGTCACGACCGAGCAATTGAGCGAATTAGTTACATGTTACCACATAGATTAGTTGAGTGATTTGAGTGTTTTCATATTCCTATTTCATGAGGTGTTTGGTTGTGTACTTGTAATAGATCGAATAAATGCTTTAACGGAAAATATCCTTAGGGATACATTTTTGTAAACTTCTAAAGGCTACTTGAGGACAAGTAGGATTCAAGTGGGGGGTATTTGATGACATCAAATAACGTCTATTTTATAGCATCGTTTATCCCACGATATTAACCCATTTTGTATAGTTATTGCAAAGAATTGTTACTTAATCGTTTATATTTGAGAATTACAGTAATTATGGATTAATTGGTGAAACATAGCAAAAGGCACGCATTCTGGAGTTTAAATGAAGATATTTTAAAGATTACTATTCTGAAGACCAATACGCAGTATCCATCAAGAAGATACGGTGTATTCGTGCCTGCACTCACCAAAGATCACAGAAGATTAAAGATTAATACGCCGTATCTAGAGGACTCAATACACCGTATTTAAGATATGGAATCAATATAATATTCTGGAAGATATCTAACGTGGTCCTTACTCCAAGAAATCCCTAATACGCCGTATCTAACCCATTGGATACGCCGTATTGAACCGACTTCCAGACATTATAAATAGAAAACTCAAAAACGAGTTTTAAGTGTGCTAAATCATATTCTTGATACCTAAACCACAAAAGTTAATTTTCAGAGGAGAAAAAGAGCAGAAAAGGTCGAGCAACGTATTCAATTCCATAAGAGACATCGTGTAATTCCATATACTTTAGTAATCGTTCAGTTTTTGGTATCATCCGTTAACTCGGTTAGTTTACCTTGGCTAAATTATTACTCTTGTATTTATTATGACGTTTGAAGGCTAATACCTTTGGGTATTAGCCATTATTATAAAGATCTGAATGTTTAGTATTTGTTTATATCGATTTCTTGATTTATCGTTGTATGCTTGTTTATGTTTATCAATTTATACTTGTTTACGCGCTTTTGTATGCGACCTATCATTCAACTAGATCTAGCTAAGTGGACCAAGCGGATCTAGAGTCCGGGATAGCTCTCCATATAGTAATTTATATCACTTGAATAAATAGTTACACAAATATTATCCTTCTAAGTCTGTGTCTAGGATACGCTTCGGGCTTAACTAGTTAATTGGATATTGCCAATGGTTTATTGATCGTGTTGACTAGCAGGTGACCTAGATAATTCAACAAATAATGTTCTGATTCCATTGGATAGTTGGATAAGTAGACTACCAATGTATAGATTGCCATTAAGCGGTAAGTGGGTAAAGTCTCTATGAGCTAGGGTTTAACAAGATCACCATTGCTTTAATCCCTAAGATAGATTATAATCAGCAAATAAGGATGCTTTATGCAGATGCTTTAATTATGACAGAATTAACGTGTCTAGGTCTTAGGATGATGTCATATACGCCTCAGTCTTAAGAATGATTTATGCCACTCTGAGAGGAGAATCATTGCACTTATAAACAAAAACGTTTCTATCGGTTATATTATGAGCTATTACAAGTATGTTTTCTTATATAAGGTTCGACCGTCTTTTATCTTTGTTAATTTGCTTGCTGTGGTGGTAACAGTTTCTTGAATTGATTGTAGTCACCAACCAAACCGTGCTAGTCTCTCAGGCTGAAAACCCCCCTTTTCCATTAGAATTAGGATTTAGACTGACATAGGTTTAACATAGGATTAGAATAGAATTAACATAGATTAGATAACCAAGATATTAATTAAATTGATAGATTTAACCTCGCTCTCAGTGATCGACACCCTACTAACTACGAAACTACTACCGATCGAGTACACTGCCCGTTAAAGTGTTGTTTTTGGTTGAGTCGGCAAAATATAAATTTAAAACTTGAATCATATAAAAACAACCCTACACTACAACACATCACATATCTTGTGCAACTTCCTTTTTTTTCTCAGTTTCATCATCATCAGACGCACGTTCCAGATTTTCCTTTTGATTCCCGGGCTCTATCTTACTTCGAGTATCATCAACCTCAACACCTTTATTGTTTAGTATAGTGATATAGCAATTTTATACACGTAAAATACAATATAATATTATGGAAAATTACCAATTTACCCTTGAGGACAAAGGTGAAAAGGAAATTCTTCAAAATATATATAATATAATATAATACGTATATTAACCGGGAAGTATGATTCCCCGGGTCGTTATTCCCCAACGACTTGTGAAATTGAATCCACGTTTGATGCTCGGACAATGATTTGAATTGGAAACAATGGATGATTTGATTATCTACTTTTTTAAAAATTAAAATTAACAAATTCTAACAATTAAGTATGAAGACAAATAACGAGAAATCAAAATTTAACGAAAAACGCAAAACGGGACCTCTAAACGGAGGTCAAAAACCCTAAATTCCTAAAAATAGACCCAACTTAAAATTTTCTAATTAAATAGACTCTATTTGACTAAAAAGTAAGTTTAAAGAAAACTAGAACAAAAACGGAGTTAAAATGAGCGTTAAAACACGAAAAACGAGAACGGGGTCAAATCCCGTTCTTTAAAAATCGAATTTTTGCAAATTAGACCCTATGAAAGCAAAACTAATTTTCCTATGAACTTTATGATAAAAGAAAATTTTCTAAAAAAGATTTATATTTTTTTGATTATTTTTCTATTTTTTATGATTTTTTAAAGTTTTTAATGAAAATAAATGTTTAAAAATACTAAACGAACTATAAAAATTCTAGAAAAATTACAGAAAATAGCTTACACTACTTAAAACCTAGGAAAAATAAGCTTATAATCACAGCTTATCAAATAAGCCACGAAATAAGCTATAACAGCTTATTAGGCTTATTAGGTCTAAATGAGTATAAAGAATAAATTGTGCAAGAGTCTTATGAAAAAGACCCAAGGGCGCAGTGGTAGTGTGTGGAGTTATAAAGGGTTGAAGTGTTGAGGTCGGGGGTTCGAGCCTTGCTCACCCCCGATTTCCACTTCCCTTTTTTAAAAAAAAAAACTTAAAGAACAAAAGTTGTAGATTGAGCTTTTTTAAGCAACTTTAACAAAGACACTATAAGCTCAATCTCAAAATTAAGCTCACAAACAGCTTATGAAGCTAGCTGTTACAGAAACTTAGCTTTTGAGAGCTTAAAAGTTATTTTTCACTTAATTGATTGCACACAACTCATTTTAAGCTCATTTTCAAAACAAAAAGCTATTCTAGAAAGCTTAGGATATGTAGAAGCTACTTTTGATAAGCTAATTTAACCAATAACACTAAAAGCTAACTGAATTAACTAATCTAAATGGCAAACTCAGTAGAAAGACTTTAAAGTTCAAAAACAAATTAAGCTAAAATGGACAATAAGCTATAATGGAACCTGAGCTTTTGAAAACTTAACCAACTACATATAAGCTATAAGTTTCAACCATAAAACTAAATCCTATAAGCTAAAAATTTAGATTTAAAAGCTAAGATCCAACAGCTACTGTTTTTTTTTATTTTTTTGTTAAAGATTTTTATGAACTTTAAAAGCAAATGTACCTTAGAAAATAAACTAGAAATATAAAAACAAGTTTTAATCTATCATTACCTATATGAAAACTATAAGCTAACTGAATTTTATCAACTAAATCCTATTTAAACTAGCTTAAATATGATCAAAAAGGGACTGCAGTTGGACACTGCAGTCTACCTATCTGATGTACTTGGCAAGGGATGCTAGAACCAAATGCAGGTGACCAAATGAGTCTCACTTGCATTGGACACTCAAAATGAGTGTATTTAAACACTTAGCAAGCAAAATTCCAAGCCTAGGAAGGCTTGGATCAAATCTAACTAGCTAACTTAAAACAAATACCTCCCCTGGTGCACAACTTATAAAATCAACCTTAACTTGTTAGATTTTGAAAACTATCTTATGAAAACAACTTTTCTACTGGTTTTAAATGATAATGGAACTAACCCAAGCAAATTTCACAACTTAGTTTGACTTTAAGGAGTCAAACACCACTAAACCAAACACTCCTTTATACTAGACAGATTCCATTTAAACTTTAGATTTTAAAATCTAGCTAGCAAAACCTAAATACCAGATATCAAATAGCTTATGACTATTCTAATGAGCTTATATTAATAAGCTAATAAGCAAGAGACACAGATTTAAGAATTATGCTAATTAATTTTTTGGTTTTTATGATTTATGAAATAATATAAAGCAAAATGAAATCTAAACTGCACAAGCTGAAAACATATAACTAGACATGATCAAATAAGCACAATGAAGCAGATATAAGATCAAATAAGCAATTAGATAAGTATATTAAGTAGATTTAAGCTAGAAAATTAAAGACAAAGGAAATTAATGAAAACTTACAGTGTGCTTTAGCTAAACAAAAGCAAATAAAATGCTCAAAGAGCTTATCAACTAGCTCTGACTTATTTAGAATAAGCCAGTATAAGTCCATGGAAGCTCATCCTTTGCTAGCTTCCCTTCTAAATATCCAAAATCCATTAAGCTAAGGTACTTAAGCTGGTTTTAAGGTTATATTAGATTAAAGCTTATTAGAGCTCAATTACAAGCTTAGAGACTTGTAAGAGCTGAGACAGAACTTATCATGAGCTTATGAATCATTACACAAACACTAGAGCTTATTTAGAGTTTAAGAGTAAAAATAAATGATTAACACTGAACTTATGATTTCATTAATTTTCAAAACGGATTACAAAGCTTGAATAAAAGAAATTACAAATACTTTTAAAAGAAAAAATTACATTTAAACTAAAAATACAAAAGCTATTTTTAAACTAAAAATTATGCTGGAAAAAGATATCTCTGAGTGAGTGAGGAGCTCGAATTTATAGCCACCAGGGAAGCTTCTAGGTCCAAATTCAGTTACACGCCCCCAATCATCTTGTCCTTTGATCATCTCTTAATCATTGGATGCCTATTTCCCATCATTGGATTAGATTTTGTCACATGGATTGCCAGCGTGGCAATCCGTGTTTGTGACACCTTTGTGCTTCTTCTGTGAGTGTATATAGTATAAATCCCATCATTCCTTGTGTTTCTTTCGTGATCCACGTGTGATTATATTTTAGGGGTTGACCAGTAAGATTTCTTGGGTGAGGTTTTCCTCTGCCTTCTTGTACTTTTTACTTCAAATTGCCCATCCACGTTCTTAATTTACACTTGCCCTTTGTTTTGACCCTGTGGTAATTCGGGGAAGGAGATGAACAGTAAAAACTGTTTCTCCCGCCCTTTTTAACTTATAATAGTGCGTTTGATTTATGTTTGACCTAGGTAAAGTTTTGTTTGACTTCGGGCTTATAAAGGGGTTTTAGGCCGGGCTTGCCCGGTTTTAACCGTTTTCTTGTGATTTTTGCAATATTCGCACCTACACAATCACAGAGAGAAAACAAGCAATATTCAAGCATTTAAAGCATAATTTTGTCTTTTTAGGGCCTATTTTGATATAAAATGGATATGTGTTTTCACACATATCAAGCACTCCCGTACCAAGCACATCCATACTCGGTATCATTTCATCAAGGAACAGGTTGAAAATGGTATAATTGAATTGTACTTTGTCAAAACTGAATACCAATTGGCTGATATGTTTACTAAAGCCCTATCCGAAGATAGGTTTCAGTATCTTGTCAGACGAATTGGTATGAGATGTTTGACTCCAGCTGCTTGATATATTCTTCAAACATCGACTTGTAAATATTTTCAAGAAAAGGGAAATATAAAAATATAAACCCTATAAAACCAAATACAAAAATATAAAATTTCAAAAAGAAAATACAAAATCAGAAAAATCAAAAATTTCCAAAAAGAATCCTCTCGACATGTCTCTTGGAATCGATAATATTTACTTACCTAGAAATGTTGATTAACATCGACATGAGTGTGTAAATAAAGTTACACCCATATTTCCCATTTTTCTAAAACTTTTCCATTTTTAAATTAATAATATTATTTTAACTTTCGTTATTTCCATAACTGTTAGGGGTCATAAAACAAGATGCATTTCGATTCCGAGAATGCCCCAAAAAGGTTAAATTCATCGTTCCCGACTTTTCACTTATCCAAACCAAGCTTAAAACAAAATCACAGCTAAATATCAGTAAGGATGCTAGCACTACTCATATTTGCAACTTGTGAACTTTTTTACTCCCGACATTTATTATATCTTAAGTGAGTGTGCTATCTTGAATTTCAACCATGGATCAACTCCTTAATCCAATCTTTCTTAGCCTTGGATCCTAGGCCTTGAACGTTTAAAGATAAACAATTCATTGAAAACCACCGTGAGCTCCTTGTGATCCAATAATTTTCTCCATGTCATTCATACATCCTTTCCGTTAACGATGCTGAAGAGATAAATGGTAACATTAGTAAGCAGATGAACTTGGACGACGAAAGTGATATTGAAGGTGTGTCTGATACAGTTTTTGACGATAAGGCTGATTCTTTGGGGCATGAACATACTTAGAATCTGTCACCCAACGAGAAGGAGAATTCTAGCGATCCATTTAACCTTTACAATGTCATTAATAAACGTGACAAAGGCGAGGCAAATTCTGGTTTGGACTCAAGTATTCCTTTCCCACCTGGATTTACACCTGAGAGAGAATTCCAACATGTTGATGCACAGGAGGTTCAAGGTATGGAAAATTCTTTGTCTAAACGTCGCTCGGAAGGTCTCAGTTCTCGCATTTTAGAGGATGCTCAACCCCTTAATGAACATGTTTCTCCCAGTATCGTATATTTATTTATTTAAAGAAGACTTCTTTTTGAAAAGTTCAAGTATAAATTTGAACTAAGACTAAAATTTTTGCGATATAGTACATAAAAATTGTTGATTTAAGTTTAATATCCAAAAACAACACGTAAATTAATCCGGTTAAGAGCTTATGGGAGAAAAAGCAACAAGTTACATACATGAGCTCTTAAGATTTCCAAATAATCCTTGTTTAGCATCCTACTCATACTTAACTCTATCATTTTTCGTTCTTCGCGAATTAGCGAACACTTAGCCTAAAAGTTAAGGAACAAGCTAGAGCTCAACACGCTCGATCGGGTCAAAATTTACTCTTATTCTTACCCAGCAAGAAAGTCAAAATTGTGACAAAAACACTTATTTTATTTTTTTATATTTTTCTACTTAAAAATTAAAAATTTTGAAATTTATTTTTGTGGGAAAACGGGGTACGTGAGAACAAAACAATAAGTAGGTAACATCAAATCGATAGATTCCCTCCCCAAACTAAAACGAAACATTGTCCTCAATGTTTAAGGCGGGTCTCTACGCAAATCTAAGCCGTTTATTAATTATGCAAAGATAAACGTGAATCGATAAGATGAAAGGATATCAGATTTCCCAAAACTAATTGCAAACAAAGGATAGGAAGCTCAAGTGATCCGGGACACAACACCGAACACGAGAGTCTTCAGAAAATTTGGGATCAATCCTGCAAACATGCACAAGTACAAACAACAAACACAAAGAATGGAATAGTACAAGCCTTCTCACAACACATTAAAAATAGAAAAGGATAAGCATGGGGTGACTCCCACGAAGCGGCTTGTTTTTGTTCACCGAGTCGCAAGCTCGACTCGATCCTTGAATTCATTCGTCCTTAGGGAAAGTTTGGAGATCCGGGATAACCAACGGTGGTATATCCCCTCCAGAATAATGTTTGAGACGGTAGCAATTCACTTTGAAATTTGAGCCATCGGGGTGAGATAATTTAGCAGTGCCATACGAAAAAACTTCGGTTATAGTGAAAGGGCCGGACCAACGGGACTTAAGCTTACCGGAGAAAATCTTCAATCTTGAGTTAAAGAGGAGGACTCGATCACCAACATTAAAATTGATCTTAGCGTCATGAATTCTCTTAGTTTTCTCCTTGTAGATTAAAGAATTTTCGTAAGCTTGATCACGGAGCTCATGAAGTTCATTAAGTTGTAGCTTCCGGTAATCGCCCGCGGTTTTGAGATCGAAATTAGCATGCTTAAGAGCCCAATATGCTTTATGTTCTAATTCAACCGATAAATGACATGATTTTCCATAAACTAGCTTGTAGGGCGTGCATCCGATTGGAGTCTTGTAAGCGGTTCGAAATGCCCACAACGCATCGTCTAATTTGTCAGACCACGAGGCACGGTTTTCGCCAACCGTCCTTTCTAAGATTCTTTTAAGTCCTCGATTTGTCACCTCGACTTGACCACTAGTTTGAGGGTGGTAAGCGGTAGAAAGACGATGTGTGACCCCATATTTAGACATGACTTTATCAAATTTGTCGTTACAGAAATGGGTCCCACGATCGCTTATGATAGCTCTCGGTGCACCGAATCGGGAGAAAAGAGATTTCAAAATTTTAACAACTACGCTAGCATCGTTGGTGGGGAGCGCCTTGGCTTTAACCCATTTGGAAAGATAATCGATGGCTACAAGTATGTATTTGTTTCCTCTTGATGACGGAAAAGGTCCCATAAAATCAATGCCCCATACATCGAAAATTTCACAAACTTGGATAGCATTTTGAGGCATCTCATCTCGATGTGAAATTTTGCCTTGTCTTTGACATGCATCACAAGATTTGATCATTGAATGAGCATCTTGATATATGGTAGGCCAAAAGAAACCGGCATCAAATACTTTCCGAGCGGTGATGTTGGCACTATGATGGCCCCCGGTGGGTCCTTCATGACAAGCTTTGAGGATTTCAAGAGCTTCTTGGCCAAATACACACCTACGGATGATTTGATCCGCACATATTCGAAAGAGATAGGGATCATCCCAAAAGTAATGCTTTACATCTTTGAAAAACTTTCTCTTTTGTTGAGTTGACATTCCTTTGATGAGAAAATTCCCCGCGTGGTAATTTGCTATATCGGCAAACCACGGGGTATTTTGGTCATCATGAGAAGTCACCGTATTCAATGTTTCAAGAGGAAAGGTTTCATTAATCTCCTTAGGATCAAAAACATTCTCATACGGGTTTTCAAGACGAGAGAGGTGATCGGCTGCGTAGAGATTTTTGCTCCTTCGTATCAATTACTTTAATTGAATTCATGGAGATAGTAAAACCCATCGAAGTAATCTGCTTGGCATTTTCTTGTTAAAGAGGTATTTTAAAGCAGAATGGTCCGTATACACAACACTTTTATTCATGATAAGATATGATCGAAATTTCTCAAAAGCGTTTATTACTACTGCAGCATTAACTTTTTCCGTTGTTGTGTAATTTGTTTCTGCTTTGGTCATCATTTTGCTCGCGTAATGAATTGGCCTAAAATGCTTCTCAATCCTTTGCATTAGAACCACACCATTTGCATAATCACTTGCATCACACATGAGTTCAAAAGGTTGGTCCCAATTTGGAGCAATGAGAATTGGAGCTTCGGTTAATTTCTTTTTTAAAGTCTGAAAGGCTTGAATGCATTCTTCTGAGAAGATAAACGAGGTGTTTTTCTCAAGAAGGTTATGTCTTGGGGTCGAGATTATTACTTATTAGATCTTTGATGAATCTACGGTAAAAAAACCGCATGCTCGAAGAAAAACTTCAAATTACCCGTGTCAGGAGTCTGGGTGAGGTAGCTTAGAAATCACATCGATCTTAGCTTTGTCGACTTCAATTCCTTTCTTCGAGATCTTATGTCCTAATACGATACCTTCTTTAACCATGAAATGGCTTTTTTCCAATTTAGAGCTAAATTAGTATCTTCACATCGTTTAAGCATTTTATCTAGATTGGTGAGGCACGTTGAAAAAGAATTTCCAAAAACCAAGAAATCATCCATGAAGACTTCCATTGTCTTTTCAATCATGTCATGGAAGATTGCCATCATACACCTCTGAAACATGCCTGGTGCATTGCACTAAAGCCAAAAGGCATATGCGGCGGTAAGCAAACGTTCCGTATGGGTAGGTGAATGTGGTCTTTTCTTGGTCTTTTGGATTAATTGGAATTTGGAAATAACCTGAGAAACCGTCGAGGAAACAATAAACTCATTTCCTGCGAGTCTCTCAAGCATTTGATCCATGAACATCAAAGGGAAATGGTCTTTTCTTGTAGCTTCGTTCAATTTACGATAATCTATGCATACTCTCCATCCTATTACAAGTCTTGTCGGCACTAATTCGTTTTCATCATTGGTCACTACGGTCATTCCTCTTTTCTTTGGTACACAGTGTACTAGGCTCACCCAAGGACTATTCGAGATTAGGTAAATCAATCTAGCATCAAGAAGTTTTTCAACCTCTTTTTTAATGACATCATGGATCTTTGGATTAACCCTTCTCTGATGTTGGACCATTGGTTCATAATCCTCCTCCATCAGAATCTTATGAGAATAAAATTCCAGGTTTATACCCTTTATGTCGAAGTGCTTCCAAGCAATGGCTTGCTTTCGGGATTTAAGAACCTTTATGAGAGCGGTCTTCTCATCATCACTCAAATCTTTTGCAATTATGACAGGTAACTTGTTGTTATCTTCTAAAAATGCGTATTCGAGATGAGGTGGTAAGTCCTTAAGTTCAACCTCAGGAGGTTCATCGATTGAAGATTCGGCGGATTTACAAACTTTAAGCTCTTTCCTGATTTCTGGTAAGTAATTTCCTTGATTTTGTGACGGCGAATGATCACTATTGAGAAGAGATTCGAGAAGGAGAATGTCCCCCTCTAGGTCATAATAAGCTTCATCAACTTCTGGTGAAGTTGGATCATCAGCTAGAGCAAGAAAAGTATCGGCTTCTTCCAAAAGTAGAAAATCACTATCCCCGAAAGGAGTTAGTGTCGGAGAAGAATTTGAAACAATCGGATCGTATCCGGGAGAAGTATTGCCATATGCAATTTCATCGAAAAATCCTAAAACTTCTTGTGAGTATTCTTCACACGTAACATCAATAAGATCAACTTTCTTCAACGATTCGAGATTGTTGTACGAAATAGAAGGCGTATCACCACATTTAAGGGTTAAAGATTGATCATCGTTTCTAAGCGTTATCTCTCCTTTATACACATCAATTAAAGCATGAGCCGTCCTAAGAAAAGGTCTCCCGAGTATCAACGGTACTCGAGGATCGGCTATGAAATCAAGAACAACAAAATCGGCCAGAAAGTAGAACTTTCCTACCTTGACAAAAACATTCTCGGCTACACCGGTTGGTTTAGAAATTGTTCGGTCGGCTAATTCTAACACCATTTTAGTATCATTTAGGCCCGGGAGTCCAAGCTTTTTCCAAATGGAAAACCTCCGGGGGGTCCAAGCTTTTTTCCAAATCGAAAGAGGCATGAGCTTATTGCTAGCACCTTAAATCAGCTAGGGTAAGCAATTATCAAATCCAAAAATACTGGGTAGTAATAGACCGGGGATGTCACCTAGCTTTTCTGGAAGCTTTTTGAGGACAACCTCACTACAATTTTTATTCAAAGGTGTCTTGGTTAACTCGATTAACTTGTCTTTGTTATTAAGCATCTTTTTGAACATCGGAGCAAACTTAGACATATGAATGAGAGAGTCCGCGAAACTTAGCTCAAATGAGAATACAGAAATTTCCATAAAAATGGAAGTAGGATATCGTCCTTTCCACGGAGTTCTCTCTTTTGCACAGTCTGAAGGTATGGCAAAATGTCTTGGTTTTTTTGAGTAACGAGAGGCTCATTGATTGGTTCTTTGTCTTGGTTTTGATCTTGGACCAAAGGAGGTTGGATGTCTTCGGTGCTAGGTAGCTCCGTATCTTTTGTCACCTTGGGTTCCTTTTCCATCACCGGCGGTGGAATTGGGAGCAGGTCCATTCATATTGAGGTACCAACTTGTGTGGTAATTGCCTTGGTTGTTCCTAGGGTTGGATGATATTGCTTGGTAACGAACTTGAATTGAAGCTTGGTTGGTATGGTAGTTTTGCATTAAACTTAGCATCATGTTTTGAAAATCATCTTGCTCCTGGTGAGAATCATTGTAAACTTTTGAAACTCATTTTGGTTCTTTGAAAATTGTCTAACTTTCATTTGCAAATTATCATGTTCGCATCATTATGCCTTAGCATAACTTTCAAAATCGTTTTAGAAACTAAACTTGAATTTGGTGGTTTGTGAAACGGGAGGGTAAACCTTGATTAACGAAAGGTTGATTTGTTTGGTGGATGTTATGGTGGGGCTTGATTAAACGGGCTCCTTGATTGTTTTGACGGTTTTTTGGTTGAAATTTCACTCCACGATTTTATTCGATTGAAATTTGTTTCATTGATATCGGCTTTGGGTTTCCTTGGTTGTTTTGAACATTTGGGGTTGATTAAAAACGGGTGGTCTCATTTGATTGCCAAATTAGAGAGGATTTTTTGAACAAAAAGTTGCCATGGCGGCGGGTTTGTTAGAATTGATGTGTTATCATGGAAAAACGGGAAATTCTTTCCTTGTTCAACGAATCAATTATTGAAATTTTGGTCCTTGAACACATGTAACACAAAATTCCTCGACTGCTTTGACGGTAGCAGGAGTCGTAACATTCTTTTCACTAATCATCTATTTTATCGGCTCCATTTGAATAATCCAAATTTATCTCAAGAGAAGCGGGCGAGTTGTGAAATTTCAAAAGGGAATTAGAAGGTGTAGAATGTAGAAGTAGAAAGAGGAGCATTCGTACTCGCTCTTCCAAGGTTCAATTGATGATTCTTGAATAACGAACTTGGATTTACTCTCAAATAATGGCTAAACCATCACGAGGCATCTTATCTAGAAAATTTCCACCCGCGGCGGAATCTAAAGCATCTTGATCATGGTATATAAAGCAATTGTAGAACGTATATCACGTTGATGTAATCCTAGAACCATGATGAGGGACTCATTGAGAAGAGTCCTTTAGAATATCGTTCCCATGCTTCGTTGAAAGTTTCATTTGGTTTTTTCAAGAAAGTAGTGATTTCATTTCGAAGGTAAGTTGTTTTTGAAGGTGGAAAGAATTGGTTTATGAATTTCGAGACAAGATCATCCCACGTTAGAATCGATCGAGGTGGTTCTTTATCTAGCCAAGTCCGGGCTTCACCTTCGAGAGAAAAAGGAAAAAGCAAAAGCTTAATCGACGTATTCGGAACGTCCGGATGTCTAAACGTAGAAGTGACTTTGTTGAAAAATCGAAGATGATTATGAGGGTCTTGTCTACCCGTAAATTGATTACTTTGAACAAGATTAATCAAAGTTTGTTTGAGCTCAAAATTGTTTGCATTTATCGGTGGAACAACAATTGCATATTGTATCTCGATGGGGAGCTTGTAGCATTGAGCCATGGTAGAATTGTGGCCTTGATCTCGGGGGTTTCCTCAACAATAACCGGTGTTATTTGTTGTTGTCGACGATTTCGATTACGAGCTTGAGAACGAGTGCGCATGCACTAAAAATAAAGAAATTAAAAAGTAAACAAAAATTACACTAATTTTTTTTTGATTTTTGAATTTTTATTTTTTTTAACAATCTATTTTAAACGGATACACGAAAGACAACTTAAAACCAAATAATCAACTTACTTCACGGTAGCTCTTAAAAATTTCTTCTTAAGGTGAGCCGTATTTCGTAAGTGACACAAATGGCAAGTTTTTGAATCTTTGGTTCGATTTGGGAACTTTTCAAGTTCACCGAAACTTATTTATGATAATACCTCAATTGAAGGTATTATATGTTGGTGTTCTTTTACCAACTTTGTGTATTTTATTTCTTTTTTAAAGACAATTTTTTTATATTTTTTATTTTTTTTATATTTTTTTATATTTATATGATAACTATACTAAAAAGAAAAAGAAAATATTTTTTACTTTTTATTTTATATATATATATATATATATATATATATATATATATATATATATATATATATATGTATGTATATATATATATATATATATGTATATATTTATATATATGTATATTATTGATTTTATATGTATGGTGATGTAAGTTTGATGGTTAATTGCAGACTGAGGTCCAATCTCTTCATTAAGTGTAAACTGTAATACGCAACAAGTGTATTACATCTTTTAGTTTATGTAGAGGTCCTAGAGCTTTAGTAAAGGAGAATGGCTTGTAATGGGTTTTGTTATTGGGCTTATGATCCGGGTTGAGAGGGTTTTAAAGGGTAATTACAGGGACCTTGGCCTTTAAGCGACTATTTGTGTAACTTTGGAACTTGGGGGACTTAAATGGAAACATTAGGTTTTTTGTCTTCTAGTAGTTGACTTCTGTTGACCACTTTTGACTAAAGCTTGACCATAGTTGACTTTTCTTGGCTTTGGCTTTGAATCCTTGGCTTCTTTTATGCTCTTCTGATTCCCGTGTCCGTGTTTGTCCGTTTTTGGACTGTTTTCTTAATGATTTTTTGTCTTAATCCGTTAACCTGCCACACAAAACACAAAAAACAAGCATTCTTTGAGATTTTTTAGTCTGTTTTGTTTCATTTTTAGGGTCATTTTTGGTATAAACAAGATATGTGTATTTTTTTTTACACTTATCAAAATTCCCAAACAAATATGATTGCGTGTCCTCACGCTTTTATTACATGCCTTATAACAACATACCTCAAACTTCCAAAAAAAACTTAAACTTTGAAAAGTAGCAAATTTTTTTGTTGAGGAGAGCTAAGAGATCACAAGTTATAAAAAACACCGTTTCCCTTTTCAAAGATTTTTTTATTTATTATGATTTTTCTTAATAATTTAACTTCCCAACTTCACTTAATGTATTGTTTACATTTCCCTTTTTGGATAAATTTTAGGGATCATAAGAAAAAAAGCACTTGAAAAGTGTCTAAAAAGATAAATTCATCATTCCCGATTTTTCACTTTTCCCATACTAAGCTTAAAAATAAGATCACTGTTAAGTACGAGCTAGGATGCTAAGACACCTTATAATATACAACTTACGTTGAATTTTATCTTCTCGACAATAATCAATATTTAAGTGTGTGTGTTCAATTAATTTTAAAACATTAAATCTACATATTTAGATAGTGAATCCGACTAGCTTTACACATGGGCTTTTGAGCAAATATGCTAATAAATAGTAAAGAATCACAATTCAAGCTAACAAAAAACCTCCTTAGCTAAGGACATGTAGTTTCATTGCCCAAAAAATGACTTCTTCTCTTGCATCCCACAGTTCATCGGTAAGTGCTAAGGTTTTGGACACCCCAATTCGCTGAGTATTAAAAAATCGAGACGCATGAACTTCCGATGAAAAAGCCTTGTAGACTTTTGCAAATTTTTGGTTCAAAAGAATACTTTGGTTTTAAAGAATGAAGCTTTTACTATTTATTTTCTAATTTGCAACATTATTATTACTATTTACATTACTAGGCTAGGAACCGGTATCACTTTTCTTTTGACGACACATCAGCACCGCTCGACAAGGAGTCGTTGTTTACTTATTATGATACCAGACCCTAAATATACATCCTACTTCCTTTCTTTCGGTGTTCACATCGGGAATGCGACCGACAATCGCCATGACTTTATTGAGATGGAGTTTGTATATTAATTATTAATACTAAGGATTTATAACTTGCATCCTTTTTATTCACCAACTACATTTTTTTTAATAATAATACAACACATTATTTTTGCAAATAGAAAAATTTCGTTTTAGAAAACCAAAGTATAAGCTTGAACCAAAATTCTTATTTATAAATGATGTGACTCATTCATAATGCTTTTTTCTTTAAAATTAGTGATAGACTTTTAATAGTATAACTCCAATTGTAAAATTAAAGAGAACAGTCATTGATTAATCATTTTAAGACTCCGGGGAAGAACAAAACCAACAAGTGTATTGTTATAAGCCTTTACAGTTTTCCAAATAAAATTTGTATTAACATCACTAATTCGTATAACAATAATCATTTCTTACTTCTTTGCATTTAAAATCTCTAAATAAAGAAATTCGGCACATATTTGGCCTTATAAAATCTAACTCGGCATATTTAAAAATCTCTTGGGATTAGCACAAGTCTTCATTTAATAATGAGTCAAGTCTAGCATGTTTAAAGTCTATATGAGACTAGCATAAACTATCATCATTAATTGTTAAGGGAGAAAGCTAGAACTCTACACGTTCGATCGGGTCAAAAATTACTTCTTATTCTTACCAACGGAAAACTTACATTCGTGTCTAAACACTTATTATTTAAGCAACTACTAACATATATTTTTTATTTTTTTATTTTTTCCTACAAATTAAAACTTAAAAATTAAAAAAGTTTCCTATTTTTGTGGGAAAACGGGTACGTGAGAACAAAACAATAAGAATTGGTAAAAAACATCAAATCGTAGATTCCCTCCCAAACTAAAACGAACATTGTCTCAATGTTTAGGGGCCTGGGTCTCTAGCAAATCTAAGCCGTTTATTAATTATGCAAAGATAGACGTTAATCGATAAGATGAAAGGATATTGGATCTCTCAAACTAATTCTAACAAAGGATAGGAAGTCGGTGATCCAGGACACACACGAACACGAGAGGCTTAAAATTAATGGTCACACCTACAAAAATCACAACCAAACAACAACGACGAAAACCGGAAGAGTACAAGCCTCTTCACAACACAACACATTTGTTAGAAAATAGAAAGAAGAAAGAAAATGGATAAGCATGGGGTGAACTCCCACGAAGCGGCTTGTTTTTGTTCACCGAGTCGCAAGCTTGACTCGATCCCTGCATTCATTTATCCTTAGGGAAAGTTTGAAGATTCGGGATAACCAATGGTGTCATATCCCCTCAAAAATAATGTTTAAGATGGTGGCAATTCACTTTGAAATTTGAGCCATCGGGGTGAGATAATTTGGCAGTGCCATATGGAAAAACTTCGGTTATAGTGAAAGGGCCGGACCAACAGGACTTAAGCTTACCGGAGAAAATTGTTAATCGAGAGTTAAAGAGGAGGACTCGATCACCAACGTTAAAAACGCGGTTTTTAATCTTAGCGTCATGAATTCTCTTAGTTTTCTCCTTGTAGATTAAAGAATTTTTGTAAGCTTGATCACGGAGCTCATGGAGTTCATTAAGCTGGAGCTTTCGCTGTCACCGTGGATCTTGAGATCGATAATTGGCCATGCTTAAGAGACCAATATGGCCTTTGTGTTCTATTCAATGAAGTGACATGATTTTCCATAAACTAGCTTGTAGGGCGTGCATCCGATCGGAGTCTTATAAGCGGTTCAAAATGCCCACAACGCATCGTCTAATTTGTCGGACCACGAGGCACGGTTTTCGCCAACCGTTCTTTCTAAGATTCTTTTAAGTCCACGATTCGTCACCTCGACTTGACCACTAGTTTGAGGGTGGTAAGCGGTAGAGAAGACGTTCGTGAGACTCCATATTTTGACCTGCACTGTTATCAAATTTATCTATTTACAGAATTGGGTCCCACGATCGCTTATTGATAGCTCTCGGTGCACAAAATCGGCAGAAAAGGGATTTGAAACAATTTGACAACTTTCCCTAGCATCGTTGGTGGGGAGGCCTTGCTTCAACCCATTTGGAAAGATAATCGACGGCTACAAGTATGTATTTGTTTCCTCTTGACGACGGAAAAGGTCCCATAAAATCAATGCCCCATACATCGAAAATTTCACAAACTTGGATAGCATTTTGAGGCATCTCATCTCGATGTGAAATTTTGCCTTGTCTTTGACATGCATCACAAGATTTGATCATTGAATGAGCATCTTGATAAATGGTAGGCCAAAAGAAACCGGCATCAAATACTTTCCGAGCGGTGATGTTGGCACTATGATGGCCCCCGGTGGGTCCTTCATGACAAGCTTTGAGGATTTCAAGAGCTTCTTGGCCAAATACACACCTACGGATGATTTGATCCGCACATATTCGAAAGAGATAGGGATCATCCCAAAAGTAATGCTTTACATCTTTGAAAAACTTTCTCTTTTGTTGAGTTGACATTCCTTTGATAAGAAAATTCCCCGCGTGGTAATTTGCTATATCGGCAAACCACAGGGTACTTTGATTATCATGAGAAGTCACCGTATTCAATGTCTCAAGAGGAAAGGTTTCATTAATCTCCTTAGGATCAAAAACATTCTCATACGGGTTTTCAAGACGTGAAAGGTGATCGGCTGCATAGTTTTCAGCTCCTTTGGTATCAATCACTTTAAAATCGAATTCTTGGAGAAGTAAAACCCATCTAAGCAATCTTGCTTTGGCATCTTTCTTGTTGAAGAGGTATTTTAAAGCAGAATGGTCCGTGTACTACTGCAAGCATCTCTTTTTCTGTTGTTGTGTAATTTGTTTCTGCTTCGGTCATCATTTTGCTCGCGTAATGAATTGGTCTAAAATGCTTCTCAATCCTTTGCCCTAGAACCGCACCTATTGCATAATCACTTGCATCACACATGAGTTCAAAAGGTTGGTCCCAATTTGGAGCAATGAGAATTGGAGCTTCGGTTAATTTCTTTTTTAGAGTCTGAAAGGCTTGAATGCATTCTTTTGAAAAGATAAACGGGGTGTTTTTCTCAAGAAGGTGGGTCATGGGTCGAGAAATCTTTGAAAAATCTTTGATGAATCTACGGTAAAAACCAGCATGCCCGAGAAAACTTCGGATACCCTTGACGGTGGTTGGGTGAGGTAGCTTAGAAATCACATCGATCTTGGCTTTGTCGACTTCAATTCCTTTCTTCGAGATCTTATGTCCTAATACGATACCTTCTTTAACCATGAAATGGCTTTTTTCCCAATTTAGAGCTAAGTTAGTGTCTTCACACCTTTTAAGCATCTTTTCTAAGTTGGTTAGGCACGTAGAAAAAGAATCTCCAAAAACCGAGAAATCATCCATGAAGACTTCCATTGTCTTTTCAATCATATCATGGAAGATTGCCATCATACACCTCTGAAACGTGCCTGGGGCATTGCATAAACCAAAAGGCATGCGGCGATAAGCAAACGTTCCGTATGGGCAGGTGAATGTGGTCTTTTCTTGGTCTTTTGGATCAATTAGAATTTGGAAATAACCCAAGAAACCGTCGAGGAAACAATAGTACTTATTTCCTGCGAGTCTCTCAAGCATTTGATCCATGAACGGCAAAGGGAAATGTCTTTTCTTGTAGCTTCGTTCAACTTACGATAATCTATACATACTCTCCATCCCGTTACAAGTCTTGTCGGCACTAATTCGTTTTCATCATTGGTTACTACGGTCATTCCTCCTTTCTTTGGTACATAGTGTACTGGACTCACCCAAGGACTGTCTGAGATTGGGTAGATCAATCTAGCGTCAAGAAGTTTTTCAACCTCTTTCTTAATGACATCATGGATCTTTGGATTAACCCTCCTCTGATGTTGGACGTGTTCATAGTATCTTCCTTTTAGATTTTATGACGACAAAATTCCGGCGTTTATACCCTTAATGTCAGAGAGCTTCCAAGAAATGTTGCTGCTTTCGAGATTTAAGAACCTTTATGAGAGCCCGGTTCTTTTCTCCTATCATCGCTTTCAAATCTTTGGCTAATTTATAACAGGCTAACGTTGTTGTTATCTGCTAAAAATGCATATTCGAGATGAGATGGTAAAGTCCTTAGAAGGTTCTCATCCTGGGGAGGTTCATTTTGTTGGTTCTCCATAAGAAACTAGCATTATGTGGTCAATTGAGACTCCTTTGGTTCACAAACTCTTTTTACGGTCTCTTCGAAATTTTTAGTAAATATTTCCTTGGTTTGGTTGAGGATGTAATGGATCATATTGAGAGTGCTTCGAGAATGAAATGCACCTCGGGATCATTAGTACATGAGCATTAATTTCTGGTGAAGGTTTGCTCATCATCGTTTGCTATAAAAGCATCGGCTTCCTTCAAAAAGGTATTAGCATATGAAATCTCTCGTTTAGTCATTCGATGGATGTGGAGTGGCGCTGAGAAGAATTTGAAACAATCAGATCGTATTCGAGAGACGGATTGCCATATGCAACCGAGTCAGAAAAATCTAAAACTTCTTGTGAGTATTCTTCACACGTGACATCAATGAGATCGACTTTCTTCAATGATTCGAAA
>BQNB010089524.1:9474-27387 GCA_026074375.1 Tanacetum coccineum
ATTTGCATACGCTTTAAGGAGTTATATTCAAGAAAATGAGTTTAATAGTTTTCTATTAAAGTTGGTTGTTTTACATAAATTGAAGCAATTAAACATCACTGTTTACAATATTACTCATTTATCACATCATTTCCACATAGTATAAACACATATTTAAAATCATAGACAATTAGTACATCCATTCATGATGAGATCCGTGAGTATCATAACATATGCTTCATATGGTGTCGCGTATTAATCTACTTTAACTTATCCAAAGTAGATAAGTTTCTTTTTATTATGGAACATTGATATTATCACACCAATCATGAAAAAATCGCAGATCAAAAAATAAGTTATGTCTAGCCTTTTTTTTACCAAGCGGCAAGCACATATCACATTCGTCTGCATCAATCAGATACATATAGATCACACTTCCTTTTTTATATCATACAAATTGCAAATGATAAAAACTACAAATAGCTCACCACTTTGCTTCACTCTAATACTTAAGCAATTGATTTTTTTTCTTTTTTTCCGCAAATAAACCATAATAAGACTTATTAATACCACATTATAATTAGCACAAAAAAACTTCTTAAAAGTTTAATCATCATAACATATGAGTATACGTACTCGATCTAAAACATTATGTTACGGGATCTATATCGCATAGCAAATTTCCATAAACAGTGATATACAAGTTCATAGTGTTATCAAGTCCTCAACAAATTCTTCAGTATAAAAGATTAAAATAAGAATGAAGAAGATAAATCAATCATGCTAATATTATAGTAACTATAAAGCTTATAAAGCTGACATAAAAGAGAAACTTATCTCATTAATGATAGGTAGACATGGCAAAATCAAAATTGCAAGGCATCTCTTGTAGTTATACCGTGAGCTATTAATTGACATTGAATCATCCTTATTTTTTTCATAAAGCTTTCGTGCTGATAACATGTTGTGAAACAATAAAGTAAAGAACAATAAACAATAACAAGAAGATAGAGAGAATTGAGAATTGTATTATTCATCTCACAATGGAGGTATGTATATATAGATACAAGATGGAGTATTCTACAAGATACAATTCTAATAAGATAACTACCAATATTAAAAGATATGGACATCCATTCCAAATTTATCCATAACATCTCTTTCCTTTATTACTTTTTCTCTCTTTTTAATTATCTAAATAATTATCTAAAGATTAAAATGTAGAACTATTCGTGTGTTATCTTAGTGGGTTCTTTCCTACAATTTGTGCATCAAGAAGAATCAGTTTAAATTCTAAATATAAACAAAACACAGAAGCAACATTGTTAGATAATTGCCATATCTTTTTGTCATTGTATATTTCAAGCTATTCACGAATTATATTGTATAATAAAGCTAGGCGTGAGTGAGTCTTGACAAAATAGCATTCACTTCATATTAGTTTGTGTACTAGTCTGCACTATGCATTACATATTTTGTTTGTGTACTGTCATAATAGGCTTTTGCCATTTGGTTTGTTTCAAACTTTGTCTTCATTTCTAGTGCTAATACTACTAGTGCTACTGATGTAATTGCAAAATAAGAATACAAAAGCCTTGTGACTTTCGACTAGTAATAGCAAAATTACCCATTATGACCCATATCAGTTACAATCCTCTTGTGACAGCAAGAACAAATTGACTTAAACGGGTGTTTGGCAAACTTTAATACCAAATCAATATAACACAAACAAACCATCTGATTGTAATACCACATCAATATAACACAAACAAACCATCTTATAGTTATAGATCAGATATACTAGTCAACTTCAAAAAAAATAACAAAATTCCAATTTTGACCCGTTAACCCACTGTGACAGCAAGAACGAATTAACTAGTACCCAAAACACCAATCTTCCATCAAGAACAAATTGACTAGTACCCAAAACACCAAGGACAAATTGACTAGTACCCAGATTCTGTTAAACTAAAAATACAGTTTGACGGTTCTATGATTAACAAAAATACTAAACACCATCTATTTAGGATCAAGTGTCGTAGTTGGATGGCTAAATGTTGTATTTGGGGAGTTAAACGCTGCATTCAAAGAGTTGAGATGTGATGATTGTTGCATTTGGACGGCTAAGTGTTGTAGTTGCGGATGTTGCATAACATAACTTGGAATGAATCCACCGTATTGTAGCGGAAAACTAGCATACCCGCTGTGATTTATATCACTTGGAACAAAGTAGTGTCTTTTATTTCCTTGCAACCAAAACAACGGACCATATTAGTCATTTTTATTTCCCTGCAACCAGGGACGGAACTTGAGCAGTTTTACGAGGGGGGCCGAGACGAAAATCATATAATGTATATATACAAAAAAGAAAGACAAGAAATACGCGATAACTCACAAAATAGTTTTAGATTGGGAGAATGGGAGATTGGGAGGAGTTGCAGAGAGAGTTTTTAGTTGTTTTTTGTTTGGTAAAGAAACAAAATGTAAAAAAAGAAAATTAATTTGCATTTGACGTTTAGTTTCGAGGGGGCAGAATGTAATTTTTTTCTAATATATATCTACATAGTACAAAATTGATACTTAGAAGCAAAATTTTTGGGGGGGCCACAACCCCCCCTTGGCCCTATATATCTTCCGTCCTTGGGTAGAACTATTGAAATGTAAAACGGAGTTTTAAACTAATTCTGAGTTCATAAAGTACAAGGGTCTTTTATGCTAACCTTTACAAGTTCTTTTTAGTGTGTTGTTTTACATGCTGGCTTTTGTTTATCATCTATACTATATTAAAGCATTTATTCCCTTTTGTTGATTGTTGAAAATCGAAAATTAAGAAAAAAGTTGTCTTTCTAAATTACCCTTACTACTTAAACAATAACTTATGCATGACAAGTTTGAAAAACTTATATTTATTAGTTTCTAAATTTAACATTGAAGCAAATTAAACACGACATTTTCGGTTGAACTGGTTGACCCGTGAACCGGCTCGGATACAGGGCCGGATGTGACTGGGCTTTTGCTTAACCGTCAGTTTTTTCGTTAACCCGGGTTGAAAACTCGGTCGGCTCACGACTTTTTTTTAAAACTAACAAAAAAAACTTTAATACCGCTATAAAATTCTGTCGATATGCACGGATACACGTCTAATAAAGTTTAAAGGGCTAAGAGTATTCTTTCTTTCTTTGTAATAGTTGAACTTAAAATCGCATTCAAAACCGTACAAGAAGTGTGATGTTGTGAACAAGCAAATGAACCCGCGCGTTGCGGCGGGGCTAATTTTTTCCCGAATATTTTTTTTTTACGTTTCGGGGGGTTTTTTTTTGCCGATGCGTTATGCGGGGCTAATTTTTAATATTTTCTTTTTTCGTATGATTCGGGGGGAAAAAATTTGCGTTGGGATGGGCTAATATTTTCCCGAATATTTTCTTTTTTTGGGACGGTTTTGTAAATTTTTTTACGGGAATTTTTGTGTAAGAAAATCGTAAATAGTTAAAAGGTGAGGGTCCGTTTTGTATTTTTTTTACTTTGGGCCAGATTTTAGGCTATTTTTTGGTTTTTTTTTTTTTTGCTAATTTTTTCCTGGATATTTCTTTTTTTTGTATGATTCGGGAAAAAAAAATTTGCGTTGGGACGGGTTAATTTTTTCCCGAATATTTTCTTTTTTTGGGACGGTTCGATATCTTTTTTTTGGGCCGATGAATGTAAAAAAGTTGTGAACAATAAAAACTTGACGTGTTTTTTTTGTTAATTTTTTAACCCAACGGATTTCATGTGTAAGAAAAATCGAAATAGTTTAAAGTTGAGGGAAATCCGTTTTTGTATTTTTTTTTTTTTATACCTTTTGGGACCACATATTTATATGTGAATTTAAGGCTCCAATCTAGTTTGTCGACAAATGTGTATAATATTAGTAATAATTTTTTTTATATGGCTTATGTGTTGGGCCTCATGTTTAAAGTGTTTTTTTTTTTGCTATATGGGTTTTTTTTTAATATAATGGGTTGTACGTTTGTGACCATATCGATTATTTTAAAGTTATTAGGTATCGAAGAGATAATTTCGGCGGGTATTTTACTTATCTGAATAAATCGAACTTTGTAATATTTTGTTTTCCTCCTACTTTGTGCATACAAATTAAAAAAAAACAATTTAAAAAAAAAAATCAGACTGGCCCAAAATGGGAGCCCGTTACTGTAGCAAAGTGACCCACTGTCAAAACGACAGTGAATTTGTCACTGATTGTTATGTGTTGGGCCTCAAGTTTAAAGAGTTGTTTTTTTTTTTTTAGATATATGGGTTTTTTTTAATATAATAGGTGTTGTATGTTTGTGACCATATCCGATTATTTTAAAGTTATTAGGTTATCCGAAGATATTTTTTCCGCGGTATCTTTTTTTTTATCTGAATAAATCGGTACTTTTGTAATACTATTTTTCCTCCTACTTGTGCATACAAAATTAAAAAAAACAAAACAAATAACAATTTAAAAAAAAAAAAAAAAAAACCAAAATCGGGCTGACCCAAAATGGGAGCCCGTTACTGTAGCCAAGTGACCCACTGTCAAAACGACAGTGGATTTGTCACTGATTGTGTATATTTATAACAAGCAAATAACCCGCTGCTTGCCGCGGCGGGCTAATTTTTTTTCCCCGAATAATTTTTTTTTTTTTTAAACGTTTCGGGTGTGTCATTTTTTTTCGCGATTGCTTATGCGGGGTAATTTTTTAATATTTCTTTTTTTTATGATTCGGGGAAAAAAATTTGCGTTGGGACTAGGCTAATTTTTCCCCGAATATTTTTCTTTTTTTGGGGACGGTTTTGTAAATTTTTTTTACTAAAAAACGGGAATTTTTGTGCAAGAAAATCGAAATAGTTTAAAATGTGAAGGTCCCGTTTCTATTTTTTTTTATTTACTTTGGGCCAGATTTTAGGCCTATTTTTTGGGTTTTTTTTGGCTAATTATTCCCCGATATTTCCTTTTTTTTTTTTTGTAGATTCGGGAAAAAAAAATTTGCGTTGGAACGGTTTAATTTTTTTCCCGAATATTTTTATTTTTTGGGGACGGTTCAAATCTATCTTTTCTATTTTGGGCCGATGAATTGTAAAAAAGACATAGTGTGAACAATAAAAACTTGACGTGTTTTTTTGTTTAATTTTTTCAACCACTTAACAGGGATTCTTCTTGTGTAAGAAAATTCGTAAATAGTAAATAAGTTGAAGGGACCGTTTTGTATTTTTTTTTCTCACTTTGCGGCCAGATTTCCCAGCTAGTTTTTTTTTTTTTTCTTACTTTGGGGGCCAGACATTTGGCCACATTTTATATGCTTAAATGCGAATTTAGCCCTAGTTTTGTTCGACGAAAATGTGAAATTAAAGTAAAATTTCTTTTTTATAATATTTGCTTAGTGTTTGGGCCTCAATGTTTAAGTTGTGTTTTTTTTTCTATAATAGTTTTTTTAATATAATTGGGTTGTAGCGTTTGTGATTATACGATTATTTTAAAGTTATGTAAGGGTAACGAAGATATTTCCCGCGGATTTTTTTTTGATTCTGAATAAATCGGAACTTTTGTATATGATTTATTCCCCTCCTACTTTTTGCATAACAAATTCTTTTTTTAAAAACAAAAAAAAACAAAATAATTTTTAAAAAAAAAACTAAAATCGAGCTGACCCAAAATGGGAGCCCGTTACTGTAGCAAGTAGCCCACTGTCAAAACGACAGTGGATTTGTCACTCAATGTGTATATTAGTAATATTGATGTATTTAATGTGCATGAATTCTTTTTGTAACTGAACTTTCACTGGGATTACTAGACGAATACGTCGCGTAAAAAGACAGTGTATTGCGGCAAATAATTATTTCTTGCGAGATCGATCGTGATTTTGGTTCGACCCTTAATGCAAAGTTTGTATTTTTTAAAATACAAAGTGTGTGTTTTTTTTTAAATTAATATATTGTATGTTTTTTGAAAAGTTATCAAATATAGAATTAATAAAGTTTAAGGTATATTAGGATAATTAATTAAGGTAATTTAGGTAAAACATTAATTTAAGTTTCTTCACATTTAAAAAAAAGGTGTAAACCCTTTATATATAGTATGGATATAGATATGCTTTTAATTTTCTAACCTAAAATTCAAAGAAAGTCATTACATATATATTTTTTAAAAGATAGGAGAATTACATGTAATATTCCTTCTCGAAAGTTGATATTACAATAATCTCCTTTTTAGTTTGTAAATATATCAAAAACGTCCTTTCCTAAACTTTTTTAAGTACATCATATCCTTCTCCATTCTCACACTTTTAAGAGGGATTAAATGTCCAAAAAGTATTAATCATAATTATAATTGAATTCTATATTCTAGCTCAAAACTACTTATTTATCATCTTCTATTGAATCATGACTCTCATATTATTCATATATACTATTTTGTTTTTTTGGTCTTCGAACGATAAAAGAACGTGATGATGTAATTACAAAGTTTGGATATAAATATGAAAGAAATATTGCTCATATATATTATTTGTTCATATGCATTTTTGACATCGATTGATGAGAGAACATGTAGATTTTTTATATATATGAGAATTTAAAAGTTTAGGAAGGATATTGATGTAATTTCAAAAGTGTGAGAAGGATATTGAACTGTAAATTAAAAAGTTGGAAGGAAATGATGGAATTATAAAAGTTTATGACATGATAATGACGTAATTAGCAAAACTGTGAAGACATATTGATGCACTTTCGTAAGGACATAGATGTAATTGCCCCTAAAAGATATAAACTTGTATATATACTCAAAGAATGCATAAAAACTATTTTATTATATGCACTAAAAACTTTTATAAAAGTATATAAGCAATTATTAATCTTTTGATAGATGTATATGCAATTTTTTTAACTCATATTAAGGGTTAAAGTTTCATTTATCATCTACCAAGACAACATATGTTTGTACATGTGCATCAAATATCTCTACGAAAATAAAAAAAAATGAATATTATCATCTTAACTTCTTATTACGTAAGTTGAGCGGACTTTTTAAAAAAGATGTCAGATCTAAAAAAATTAGCCTTACAACACTTACTAAATATAACAAAATTTTGAAACTTTAAAAATATCTATGAATTTGTATAAGTAATACAACTATACACGCATGTTGTACAATTAAATTATGCACCAAAATCAAAGGTAATCAAATTTCGTCTTCCACGACGTAAGAAGAAGGTGAGATGTAGAAAACCTGACCCATGCCCGAAGGTAGAGAGACTGCTTTCAGAGGACCTACGACCTTTTTGCAAGGACTGTGAGGATCGAACACCTCAGCCATCTGTCTCCAAAGGGCATGAGCTTTTTATCCACAACTGATCTCCAACTTTTGTGTTCTCTTTACCAAGCCGAATACAGGTCACTCTGAACAGCAGCATATCTACCTTCGGCTAGGGGTAAGGTTGTCTACATCTCACCTCCTTCATACCTCGTGGAGATGTACTTGCAACATGAAGCAATTTGGATACGAGTTAAATTTATTGACTAGCGGATTGGAGTTATCCTTACTAATAAAGTACCTATGGAGATGTAGGGGTGAGCATCGGGTCGAAACCGACCCGAAACCGATAACGAGTTAGTGATAGATTTTTTAGAACACCGAGACCGAACCCGATGAACCCTATAATAAACCAAAACCGAACCAAATAAGCTCCTTCACCGGTTTCGTTTAGTGTTCGAACCGACTAAAAATTCGGTTTAAAAAGCCGAACCGAACCGAACCGACTAAAACCGAAATAGACATATCCAAAACTCCGAAAAACCGAATCCGAATCAACCTCGGTTTTTGCGCCGGTTTCTAGTACACCTGCGTTTGGTCCGGCGTCAGTCGTCTTTTTCCGGGTTTATTTTGCCTTCAACTACCCTATGGGTACAATGATACAAATCCGACGACAATACTTTATGGCAATAATCCCTCCGCCAATGAACCTGGGGTCACACGAAAGCGACCAAACATTATAAAAGGGAAGGTTCACTACTCCAAAAGGATTATCGTAGATAATGGATATCAAAGTTCACACAAGTTTCACAACAAGATGACAACATAGTCTGATTCCGTTTACTAAGGCGCATTGCCTTGTACCAAGCACATACTATCATACTAGTATTTATGTGTATTACTCGAACCAGCTAGATCTCATGTGAAAATATGTTTATTTTTGTATTTGAGATAAAGGAATATTTAAACAGTTCACTGTTTTGATGAATTCAATATACATGGTATGAAAATTGTCATTCATATATATAACCTGAACTGTGTCTTATTATTTGTCGCATGTTAATCTATGAGTAAATTTAAATTACTCTAAATTTGTCCTTGTCTTATTAATAATACGTGAGTTTTTGTTTAACTAAACAACTTGATATGATTGGAAATAATTCGTCTGTTCATGAATAATTAAGGGATGTGTCCGCCAAATTACATGTTATCCCGGATATGGATACTGGACTACACCTCATCAAACCTACGAGAGTCAGCGCTTATATATGGATCAGCGGCATTGGTGGTGTAACTCTCGCGCAATAGTGTTGGTAATTACCTCAGTCCCCTCAAACTTAAGATGCAAAGGTAAGTTCTTCTTTAGCGGTGATGAGAATAATCCGATTCCTCTTGAATATCATTTGTTAAACATTGTCCTGAAACTAAGATAGTTAACTACGAAGGCGGAATTGATGTAAACACATGAACTGAGACAGCTCTAAACGCAAAACATGAATTGTTCCTGCCACGTGTTTTACTGGTAGAAAGATAAATACTTGGACTCCTTCGTTAGGATCATTAAATCAGATTTTTGTTTCTGGTATGGTCGGTTCCGTACCCAAAGTAAGTCAATATGATACTTGTTTACCTTTGGTAATAATCATAAACGAGTAACATAATAAGATTAACATTATGGAATAACTTTGATCCATATCCATAGTTTAACAATTATCTTAAACAAAAGGCTGTGTTAATAATAAACCATTTAAATGAGATGTTTTACGAAATCACACTCATGTATTTGTGGGAGCAATGACGTGTTGCTAGACGCTTACCATTGTTTGTATAAGTTATTGAATTACAACATTTCGCAAGTGGGAGCTATTAGGAATGCTCAAGTCGTAATCCGTATTTATACGGCTAGAAGTACGTGAGCCTATTGGGGACACACACGTATACACCGAGAGAACATTTTAGTAATATGATTAATGTATTTATAGTAATATATTAAATCACGAAATAATTAAACGGTCGTTAATTATAACGTTAGACGTTATAACTAATTAATATACGGATATTAACAAGTGAGGGACTTGTTAGTTCGATAACACGAAAACACAATGGGTTATACTTGGTTAGTCCGTTGAACAAGGGAGAAGAAGGGGGTGTGCGAGTGTCATTTCGTAGCAAACTAAAAGGGAGGTGTTATATTTATCCTTTAGTGAGACCAAGAAATTTGACTATATAATAACTCTTTGGCATTCGTTTATTCTCAAGCTAGAAAACACCAACCAAAACCCTAATTCCAACCGATCCCTTTTCTCCCTTTTGTGACTACCGGTCGGCGATCAAAATGTGACAACCATTGACAGTGGAGTTAGGTTAGTCTCAAACCGTATGTTAAACTATGTTATCTGTATTATCAATCTAAGGGTTATGTGTTATTTTGTGCTAGATGATGGTATTATCAATGTTTTCTATGTGGATATATGATATTTGGTAATCAATTCCACATGAGCGTGAACGTCTCTCTCTTTGGTATTGGATTGTGCTGGATTTTGTAGAGTTCATTTCGTTCACTTTTGGTAACAAGGAAATGATTTCTTGTGGGTTTTGGCGTTTTTTTTTTTCTTGCGATAATTGTGTAAGTATATATTACGTATAATCACGAATTTTTGTGTAGTAATATTAGCAATAAACAAGTAGGTTCTACAGTAGTTAGAACATAAAGGAATGTGCGAAAATTCTTTATTTTTGGAAAGTTAGGGTTAATAAAAATTAAAAAGTATTTAATTGTTAAAAAGTCCCTAGTAAATTGCTATTAAAAAAACAAAAAGGTATGCGCAAGCAAGCTAATGTTTTTATAAAAACTTAAGGTAATGTTAAATAATTAAGTAATTAACCCGATAAATAAAAATAATAAAAAAATAAATAAGGGCCCAATCGGCCGAGTTTTTTATGGATAAAAGAAAACAAAAAAGAAATAAATCTTACTCTAATTAAAATTGGTTAAAAGATAGTCTATCCTAAAAACCTTTTTGTAAAGACACTTATAAAAATTCAAAAATCATTCTCGCATGTTTTTAAATTGTCTTCAGCCGAATATATTTCAAAGGAGGAAGAAGAAAAAATCGTTTTTCTTCAGTTTGTGATTTTTTGTGTTCAAGATTTTCAAGATCTTCTCGGTATAGAATAATACATCATGTTTTTAGCAAAATGGTATTTGTCTTTTGAATCAACTTATTGGAGTATTTAGAAATTATTAATCCTTTGAGAGGGGTTAAAAAAAAAAAACAAATATTCTAAAAAAAAAATATAAAAAAAATAAAGTAAAAATTTAAAAATAAAATAATTATCATTAAAAGCATGTAAAACGCTTCTTAGCTTCGGATAATTAGGGTTTCATAACAACTGAATTAATGGATATAAATAAACATGTTTATAATGGATAAGGGTTTAATTAGGATCATATGGTGAGTACTTCGTAAAGGGTCTATAGCATCGCTTAGAAATTGATTTCCGTTTAGGGCAGAATTTAGGGCTGTTTGTTTGGGGCAGTTATCTCAATGATGGTAATAGCTTTTGTCAAGTTTCCGGTGCCTATGATGTAGCTCAGTAGAGTCTAGTTTCCAGAACACTCCGCCTCAAAGGTTTTTGAGGTCGGGAAGTCATCTCCAAAAAAACGTTGTTTAAGAAAAGTGTCAACGCAGTAAAATAACGGGTCAGATTTAGTCCAGATTAACGAGGTATAAAACCCCCACTTAAAATTCGAATTTAGCTTAGCCCTTATACAAGAGTTTATTTCTATGTGTCTATTAGAAATCCCCCAAAGTAGAGCTTCTGATTTGGAGTCTAAGTATGGTTTTTAGGTCCAAACTTTTTAGTGTGCAAACATCCAATTTGGATTGTTTGGAAGTTTGAATTTTCTTAGGAGATACTTATGCATTTAAATGGCTCTTGAGATCATGCGGTAGTTACTACTCACACTAAATGAACAAGGGGCTTTTTGAGCTATGAATTATGCAAGGTCAGTAAAGTAAGGGTTTTTAGTACGTTAAGTCACGTTAGAATTCTGCAGTTTTCTGAACACAATTATGACTAACAAGTAAAACTTGTTTAATGAAGCGGTTGAAGAGTTTGGTATGGTGGTCGGGTACCCATGGGGTTTAATAAACACCTTAGACATCCATCATATGATTGTTCACCGTGCATTAAGCTTGGCTTAGTCGCGTGTAACACGAGTTTATTTTGTTGTTTTAGATTAGATGTAGCATCAGTTGTTTCGTTGAAGCTTTTGTTGGAAATCTTTTGGAAAGTCTCCCCATAATGTGAGTTTTCATAGACCCCTTTTTCTACATGTTATTTTTGGGGGGTGAAAATGATTGCTTGTTGTCGTGTTAAAATGTTTTTAAGCCTTGCTGTAGTTATGTGTTTAGACACGGACACGTTCCTCCCGTGTGGTATGATATGATGTGTTTGGTATTGGTGATCCCAAACTATGCAAAATGCAGGTTGGCGGGATAAGGAACTGCGTGAAGCTAATAGGAAGGCCATGGTAGCGCACATATGACAATTTGGTTATGATTGTGGATCTCGTGGGCCAGTTCCGTCCCGTTTGTGGTTTAATATGAGTGTCATGAATTATTTTGGTTAATTGGCAGCACAGAGCTTAATGAAAGTTACCTCTTGGGATATTCTGTTGTATGTCGTAAACCTATGATTCTCCGCCAACTTTTATGTTGACGTTTTCTAAGCATCATTTTCAGTGAGCTTAAATGGATCTAAGATAGAGCGAAGTGTCTAAAGAGACAGTAGCGATGCTTGAGTTTCTTTATGCTATCTGTTTGAATAAATGCGTTTCTCATAATTGTTTGGATTAAAGTTTTGCATGTCATTTATTAACGAGACCATCTTTCTCATTAATAAAGACATCATTAGGTTTCGGGTATTGTTCTGACACTTCGTGTCTTTGCTTACTTTATGTTTTCATTTTAGTATCCTCTAAGAGCCAGACCATGTTGTTTGTGATGATATCCATTCTTGTTTACCCGCCCCCGCCTCGCGTTTCCGCCTTGCGGGGTGTTTACAGATAGGTAACTAGAGCCATTGGTGATAAGAAGTTGGTGGTTGACCTAGACTATAACCTAGGAGTTCCTTCATGTAGATGCAGTTTTAGGGCTTAAAGTGTTTAAATTGCTATAAAATTGCTATCTTCCCCTCTATTTTTGTATAGCTTATATAACTCGTATTTTGCTAAGTTTTTCATTTAGTTATTTTATCTATCAGATTTGATATAATAGTATTTTACACTATTAAAATCTTTCTAAGTAATTTAACTATGTTTTTTGTTCCCTCACCCCTTAAAAAGTCTCGTTGGGGAACCGTTTTTCCCCCAACTGGACTTAAGGCGTTATAAGGATCCTCTTGTGGACCGAAAGAGATAGGATAGTTGATCGTTTGTCGATCTGCGCGTAATAGGGCTGGGACCCGCGGAGTTCGGGTGATTCGTGCGGAGGCCAAGACAAAACCCAAGCGAGGCCCCGCACATAAGTTTATCACTGTCCTTTCACCTTCGTCATGTTGAGTTATTGATTTTTCTTTCTGGAAACTCGTTGCGAGACTTCTTCGTTCTTTATGTCGAGATTCGATTTCACCCTTTTCCGAAGTAAGTAGTTATATGATGGAGCATCCTACTTATGTGTATAAGTTTAGAATTGGTCTTAAGATGTGCAATGTGTTATGTCTATATGTGAATTATGATTGATATTGGTGATCTACTGAAACGTAAGTACAAACTGTAAAGACGCACTATATAATTACATGGTGGCCAACATAATTAAAAGGGCATCACACACGTTGACTTGTGATCCATCATTTTACATTTATTTTTGTGTTTCTTTGTGAATGTAAGCAGGCATTGTAGATGTACTACATTTTAACATTATATATTATATATATATATGTGTATTCATGAAATAGGAAGGATGGTAATGGTACGACAGAATTATTCCTCTACCCTAATTGATGAGGGATATGTTAAGTTGAGTCTTGTATAGATAGTAAGCTTCACTCTTCTATTTAGTAATTGTTCTGGATATACCTAGTGATATGAGCTTTTTAGAGAGTTGCTTTACACGTGTTGCTCTTTCTGTTTGTGTTTCGGCATTCCCTAAGTTTAGCTTTGCATCCCTTCTTCGACTTTGATTTTTAGTACGGATATCTCGATTTTTCCTATTGAACGTCTCGATGTATAATGGCTTGTTCGGAATCTGCTTTCATTTTCGGATATAGTCCGCGTTTTCGTTATTCTTTCATTGCATTTGATTACTGCGTGATGAGTATCAAAGGTTTCTTTTAAGCACTAATTGTTCCTAACATATTAGTTGGATCATTTCTCCCTTGGTTTTTTATAGCTTTTTAATTTTTGTACCCCGTTGGCGACGGTGTTAATATCGATGCTTTTAAGGTTTGATTATGTCGATCGTTATTTTGGATAAGACATTTACTTTTCGGTTTGGGTACGTAATCGTCTACATGAGTTTTTCCTGTACGAGTTCGTTTGATTTTTTATTTGAGTATGATGGTATCTTCTGGTATTTTTCTTTCGTTTTCAAACAATAGAATTGTGTTTAGAGTCCTGTACGTGGTTTTAAACATCCCTGTTGGCTACACTTATGATAGTGTCACTTTCTTTTTGAGTAACATATTTCATAATTGATGTCTAATTATAAAAGTACTTTTGAAGCATTGTGTTAGTGTTTGAGAAAAAATGTCGTATTATAAAATGATTCTTGTAAATAGAATCTGTTTAAATGGTCATATTACAAATAAGATATAAATTTTTTTTTAGTGTTAATAAATTTTAAAAAGTTAGTTTCCAAAAAGGTCATTTATAGTGGAATGTACAATACAGACCATTAGATAACCATCTCTAGAAGATTTTTATGACAACCAGAATAAATTTTTAAAGCATTACATTTAAGAACAAATTCATTAATTATTTAAAATGATTTTTACACATACTTAACACTATTCTTAATTTAAATTGATTTTATATAAAAAACATTTTTCTTAAAATTGGTCTTCTCGAGTAATACTGTCGATAATTGGATAAATAGAATTTTTGTCTTTCGTATTGAAATTTTTTGTGTTCTTATTGGGTCGTGGTACGCTTGTTGGTTTTCTTTCGTTGCGTTTTCACTCGGTGCATATATGTATCCTTTCTTTCAAAGATTCTTGATGTCATTTGATGCACGTGCTACTTGCATAATGGGGAATCTCTATATGCATCTACCTTTGACTCGATATTCGTAATGTTATCATATTCGATTGTTCTTAACCCTTGAGTTTGTTGATAAAAACCGTTGAGTCAAGGAAGCATTGTATGTGCTGTGGGAATGACCGGTTTTGTCCAAGAGGAAGTTTGAGATAGTATGTCAGGGAAGGTGTTAGGAATACGTGGAAAGGTGATGAGATACCTTCGGGTTCATGGAGAACGTACTCAAGGAGTCGTGAAACCTAATGAACACGAAGGAGGTGAATCGAAAGTTGAGTGGTAAATTTTCTTCGTACTAGACTTTAGTGACGTGTTTCCCTTCCCGAAGACGTTGTCAATGACCACCGCAATGACAAGTATGAGTTCCGCTAGAACTAGTTCCTGGTGCGACGTCAGTCCGAAGTCTCCATAGCGTCTAAGCAATACCGTTTAAAAATGCGAAGAATTTGTCTGAACAAACTTCAAGAGTTGCAAACGAAGTTTCATATACCGACCTAGTCATATTTTCGTAGATGATGCACGCAGTGTTGTTTGTTAAGAAGAGGAGCAGTTAGGGTCATATTTGAAGTTAGAGTTGAAATTCACAAAGGAAGGAGAAGTTGTATGCTAAGTTTACTAAGAGTGAGGCAGTGAAGAATTGGAAGTACCTACGACACCACCGAGATATATTTTTCTTAGTATGGCACTTACTTACCTACGTTTCATCGCAAACTTTTCTAATATTGTAAAAAATAAACCCCCATAACTTCTCTAACTTAGAGGGAATCAAAGTATGAAGATAGGGTGCAGAACAGAAGAGGCTTTCTAGAACTTTAAAGGAATGATTTGTATGTGACGCTTTCCGATAATTCGAATGTAGTGTTTGATGAGCTTGAGAAAGAAATGAGAGCGAAACTAAGACGAGTTAAGAGCAATGTCCTATATGATTAACCCATCAAGTGTTAGAGAACAAGATATTGGCTACCTCCAAGTGAGAACGTCCAAGCTAAGCCAGAAATGCTGCGTGACCTGGACCAACAAATGAAAAGAGCACAAGACATGAGGTTGTACTTTATGGATTAAATTGTATAGTAAGTATGAGTATGAAATTCGCTACCATCCAGGTAAAGGCAAATTGTGGTGATTGAGGCGTTAAGAAGGAAGGAACGAGTGAAACCTAGACGTGTTCGAGCGATGGCTATGACCATTCAGTATGGAGTAAGTAGGAATGATATTGGCAAGCCAAAGTGAGGCGTTCCAAGTAAAGAAGAGGAACGTGACGCGCAAAAAGGCTTTCATGGTTTTTATATTGACATAATGGAAAAGAAGGAGGCACGAGAGTTTGTACTTTATGGATCGTATAGAGTTCTGTTTATAGGGAATGATAAGGACTGTAGTAATGGATGAGGCTCATGCCAATCAATGTACTTGGTACATCTAGGAAGCGATAAACGTACTATAACCTTATGTATTGGTAGCCACGTGTAAAAAAGGATATAGCTACCTATGTTAGCAATTGTCGGATTTGTTTAAGAGGTGAAGGCTGCAATGTCAAAGACTTTTGGCTTGCTGCAACATCCTGAGATACTTGAGTGAAAATGAGATAGAATCACCATGGATTTTATCACTAAATTTCCAAGGTCAAAGTAGTGAGTATGATGTTATTTGGGTGATGGTCGATATACTAACCAAGTTAGCTCATTTTCTAGCTATACAAGAAGATTTCAAGATGTGAAGTTGGCAAGGATTTATATTGATGAGATAATAACAAGGAATGGAATTCTGGTGACGATCAACTCAGATTGAGATGGATGATTTACCTCGTGGTTTTAGCAGACGATGCAGAAAGTGTTAGAGACGCGATTAGATTTGAGTACTGCCTAGTCTCCTCAAGCGGATGGACAAAGTGAACGTATGATTCAAACTTTAGAAGATATAACAAGGGCATGTGTTATCGATTTTGGTGGTAGTTATCATTTGAGCATTCGGTGTGCTCCGTTTGAAGCTTTGTATGGAAGGAAATGTAGGTCGCCTATTCTATGGGCAGAGATTTGAGAGAGTAGTTTGACTGGACTTGAGTTAGTATAAGAAACGACTGATAAGGTAGTGTTGGTAAAGGAAAGCCCAAAGCGGCGAGAGATCGTCAAAAGAGCTATGTTGATTATAGGCGTAAGCCGTTAGAGTTTGAGGTGGGAGATCGTGTATTGTTAAAGGTGACGCCTTGGAAGGGTGTAGTTTGTTTTGGAAAGAAGGGTAAGTTAGAACCGAGATATGTAGGACCGTTTGAGATCCTTGAAAGGATTTGCCTTGTAGCTTATAGGTTGAGGTTACATGAGGAGTTGAATAGCGTGCATGACACCTTTCATGTATGTGTCAAATCTGAAGAAGTGTCTGGCGGATGCTAATTTACATGTGCCATTGGATGAGATCAAGGTCGACAAGACACTTCGTTTTATCAAGGAACCTGTAGAGATTATGGATCGAGAAATTTAGAAGTTAAAACGTAGGAAGATAGCGCTTGTGAAAGTTAGATGGAATTCGAAACATGGTCCTGAGTTTACTTGGGAACACGGAGACCAGATGAAGATTAAGTATCCATAGTTGTTCATGGACCGAGTTGTTGAGCCTGCTAGTTAAATCTCGAGATGAGATTTCCTTAAGGAGTGGATACTGTGACATCTGTGATTTAATCAGGTTAGTGATACCTTTAGAAATGGCTAAGAGTACATTTTGTGTGATTTCTTGTGTGTTATGTGTTATATATGTGTGCTAAGTGGTTTGAATAGGTGCATGATATTATTTTGAGGTGTATGATCATCTCATTTTGAGTGCGTTTGTGTTTGGTGATGAGTATTCCATTTGTTCACGTGTAGTGATAATGGAAAGGAATGGTGTATGTTGGATGATTTTGTGTTAAGCGTTTATAGGAAATGTGTTATGTTGGAAATAAGTGAAGTGAGTGAAATTTGGATATTTATAGTAGACTTTCTAAATATAGAAAGTGAAATGTGAAATGAAAAGTTATTTTTAGAAAGTTTATTAAGTAGCGTTTATGTAAAAAGGTTTACCTAAATTAGCTTAGGTTTTTATGAAAACTTAAGGTAATGAAGATAATTATGTAAATAATAGTAATTAAAAATAAAAAAAATATATATATAAAGGGGTGTTAGTCGGCCGGTTTTAAAGAAAAGAAAAAAAAGGAAACAAAGTTTGACTATAATTAGGATTCTAAGGATTATAAATACAAAACCAATAAAACCCTAAATCACTTTTTCTCCCTCTCTCTCTTTGTGTTTGGTCGAAGCCCCAAAAGAAGAAAAAAAATTTTTTTTATCAAGATTCAAGGTGTGATTCAAGTGTGATCAAGTGAAGGTTTAGATATGTTTCGAATAAGCTTTTGTTTAATCTTTTCAAAATTATGTAACAA
>BQNB010089525.1:0-21085 GCA_026074375.1 Tanacetum coccineum
GACCGCTACAAAAAAACTCATGATCCACACCTTTGCCAAGACTAGGCGATGGCATTATATCTTCACAAATAAATTCATATGTCCATCATAAAGATACAGTAATTCCAATTTCCACATTATCTTGGATGACCATCACAACATATGTTTAATGGATAAGACAACTGCACTCTAGTTTATACATCATATTTATGTTGGAAAAAATGTTGGCAAACATGACTTTTTCTAACTACGAACTCAACTAATTATAGGATAAAACGCAGGGGCGGACCGGAGTGTATGAAGACCTGATAAAATTTTGCTTCAGACTGTTAATATCGTAAAATGCACATAATTTTTTAAAATGCACCCGGTCCCAATGCACCGTGTATCTTGTTATTACTTGGTTAATCCTTCAATAGGTGAAAAGTGAACTTAAAAAAAATGGATGTGGTTGTTATGAAATATCGACAATAAAGAGAAGAAATACGATAATGAAATATAAAACGATGACACCAAGATTTAACGTGAAAAAACCCTTTAAGGAAAAAACCACGGGCACAACCGATGATATCACTATATGATGAAAAATGAGGAGGTTACAAGAGTAATACAAGTCACTCAATCTCTCGTCTCTCTTTCTTGCTACTGCTCTCTATATTTTTTATATTTTGCTTTTTGAGATGGATTCATGAACTGAGCTACATGTATATCTATTTATAGTGGTAGTAAATAGACTTTTGTCAATGTGAACAAAGAGAAGTAATCGGTGCATGTGAGCCTCATTTATTGACAAAATATATCATGCATGCACCAGCCTCATTTGTTGAAAATATTTGTCATGCTACTTTCCATACACATGCATGCATGTGAACCTTTTACTTGCTAAACTCGTGTATGCATGCATGTGCACCTTTTACTTCCACAAATGAATATTATATGTAGCCACTTTTCTATAAATGATGGCTTTTGTCTTGACAATTTGATGTCTTCCACCGACTACAATAATGATGATGTTGGAGAAAATTCGGATCACATTTTACAGAACATGTTATGATATATTGTGCCTTGACGTTGCATATAAAACTGCGTGTTTCGTTGGTACGTGTCTGGGAAAACAGACCACACAAGTTTTGAGACTTGATCCAAGAGATATTAGTGTCCCGTTGGTCGGGTGACATGTTGGAGTTACAGTTCTGCCCTTTCTTTCCCATGTAAAAGAACTAAATTCAAGCTTAAAAACTGAACTTTATACTTACTTTCATCAACTTTATACTCGCATCGTCATATGTGTGCAGGCATTTCGATTCTTGCATGATCGCAACAAGGAATTCCCATGGGGTAAGTGTTACGTTACCTATTGATGGGTTTTTTATAGACCAATGTGCCATCAATTTTCAACAGAATTCACATGAAAACGCGGTACCTTTCGTAGGAATCACGAAACTGTAACGACTGTTGTCGCGGGGTCCTTAAAATTCGATACGAAAGAGGGTAGACTCATTTCGGGACGCCCCGGTTCGCTTTGGTTCGATGTACCATATAATTTGGTACGATGTACCATATTATACTTAGAAACTAGCCAAATCCAAGAATCGACCCCGTGTTATGATATAAGATATACCACATTTATCATTATATTTAATAATCTTAATTATATACTTTATACAAAATGTTGCAAATTTTGTAATTTAGTTATATATTTGAGAAAGCCCACTAGTAATTAACATCAAAATAATATTATTGGGTCAAATTGAATAACTGACCCATTTATATCTTATTAGTTGGCCAGACAAAACACAGAAAAAGTAACTTATTAGTTGACCTACGTTTTCTATCTTTCTTTCTTTAAGCCGCTTCACCCTTTTCCCTTCTTCATAACAACAGTCTACCGAAAAACACCACAAAAATCAAACCGTTGACCTTCGTTGACCGGTATGCGAATATTGGAAGTTATGTTAATATCTAAATTAAACTCATGGTTAAAGCTAGCCGTACCAAATCACTTTGGTACGCCGTACCAATAGACTTCGGTACGCTGATTGATGTGCTTTGGGAACGCCAAATATAGTGATCCAGATCGCGATCCCGAGCGATCCGAGTTGCGATCGTACCACGTTTGGGTATGAACGATCCGAAACGCGAAACGCGGCCGAGTCAGCGTTTCCTGTGACTTTGATCCAGACGCTCCATTAGAAAGTTTTGGGGTGGGACATTTAGGTTTAGCCGAAATCGAATACACACAAAACACCACAAATAAGCTTAAACAAACACCCCCTAAACTGTAGTCTATAAAAATCCCCAAATACTAAAATGCAAGAGTTCATGCAGAACCAAAAAAAATAGTCAATTTAAAGCAACTCGTGCGTAAAGTACGATTTTGGGGATTACTTACACCATCTATATAAGGATGCACATACTCGAGCTTAAAGGCCACATCGTGTATAGTTCCGATGGAAGAGTAATTTATATTCTTCACTGATATTTATTAAAACAATGCAGCAAGTTGAAAGTTTACGCGATATTTAATCCAAGAAGATAGTTCACCTTACTTTTGAGCAACTACTTGATTTCATGCATCCAATATATACCATTTTATTCTTCGTATGTCTAACTAATATATGACCTAATGTGGCCGCAAACAATATTAAAAAAAGTTATTTTGTAAAAATTGACTTGCTACACATAAGATTACAAAACAAAAAGTCAATATACAATAATTGTAGTGATTAGAGATTGATTTTGGTTATTAATATCCAACTCTTGCATTATATGAATACAATTGCTTTATTTCCACTTTCTTGACGACTCTTTGACACTGGGTCTGCATAAAAACCTTAATTCTATGTATTACTCTTCGTTTACCCAAAAAAGGTCCACTTTTGGAGTTACATAACAGCATTTGCAAAATATAACATGAAAAAACTACCACACGAAAGGTTTAACCGGCCTACTTTTCTCGCTGACTTACTTTTAAAGGGTGTTTTGAGAATGCATGCTTACTAAGACCCCTCAGGCTTAAATTCATATTTGGCACGTTAGGCTATCTTCAGTACGTTCCCTGGGGACTCTTAAAAAGTTTAGGTCCTTCAATTGAAAAAATTAAATTATTAGTGGTTTATTACACATGAATAATCAAAGCATTAGACCGAACCTATCGGTCACTTGTACTTTTTTGTTATTTTGTAATCTTCAGGGTATGATAGGCATAATTCAACATGTTTAAATAAAAGAGCAAGCGTTTTTTTTTGACCCGCCTATAACAAAACCTTGAATATTAAAAATTAGCTTTTAACCTAATATAAAATGTAAAACTAAAGTGGGAGTCTTTACAATTCATGTAATGTTTGTGTTTGTTTTCCATCCATTTTATATGAAAACTAAAGTATAAAAGTATAAATCGCGGAGCAATCTAATACCATTATGTGTGTCTCATTTTCGTAATTGAAGTCCATTTATAATCAATTTTGCACATCTTATACTCGAACACCAACAATCTTTATCGACCTTAAACACCACAAACCATAAAATCAAAATCAAAATATCATACCTTTAAACCTATCTTCAGACTTGGTACAGTTCATAAGTTTACATTCTTTGCGGTATAGCTTATCAACTTAGCTCTATGGAAAAAACACACAGTTTCAATAAGATAAATCTAACGATTGGAACATTGTCCAAAAAGCAACGTTGCAATAATATAGTAGACATAATTACAAACATGCTACATTTAATGCCTTCAAGGCAAATCGTTTCTGTTTTCCTAGTTTAATCGGATTGGTACAAAAATACCAATTGTGTGGCAACAAACTAAAACAAAAAGATACACTGTAGGTTTCTACATATACATCACCATCAGAAGGCTCAACACTCAACTCGAACATGACGCTAGCCACCATGATATGCATCAAAACACTACTAAAGGCTTTAAATAAAAAAAACAACAGTTGTCTAAAATGAACCTGGAATATTGAAAGAGGTTGATGATAAGGATGTAGGTTGTTTCTGTTTTCACTATCGGTCTATCTTTTTTGCTTCTGATTTCGAATAAAGGTTGGTTTTCCTTAGACATAGTAGATTTCTAACTTATAACACTATTAAATTAAGAAGTAGACACACAATTATCAGTAACTAACGCTAAAAGGTCTGAAAGGAATAATAACAAATGCAAATAAGCACATTATATTATCAACCATTATGTCTTATTGGTAGCATGATCTATAAACAGAAAGCGAAACAAAGATAGAAATTGGCATACTGGAAGATACTTGATCAACATATTAAGAAGCAAGGGGCCAACAAAACCAAGACATTCATTTAGTACCAAGAATTTATGGAGCATCGAGGTTGGTAAGAACCAACACTTTAGGCCAAATCACCGATATTATGTTATTACTTAGATTATGTTATTACTTATATTCTTTAGGTTTTTGTATACCCTGTATAGTTAAGCAAGCCAAGGTTTACATTAAGCCACCTACGTATAAACACCATAACTTATACCATCTATTATTCATTTGCTATGTTGCGGACATTTTTGACCCACAAATTTTCCTTTTTTTGTAAATTGAAGGTTTCTTCCCAAATTCTCATGACACAATAACCAAAGCACAAATTTAATAATCAATCAAGTAAATCATGAACATCAGCGCAACCAAGAGGCAAACAGACTTGTTATAATCATAAGCAATTGAAACAAATAAGCAATACATACTTGCTTGTCTAGCAATATACGCAAGTATCTTGTTGATGTGACGGTTTCTAAGCGATTATCCATGATACGCCTTTTTACATTAGACGCAGGCTGTGTGAGTGACGACTGAGTCTCTCTGGGTCGAGTTTGCTGAACTGGTTAGTTTTTCTGTTTATAACCGGAAGAAGGTTCACCTACACCTTCTGTCAAACCCGTCTGCAAATATTATACTCATTATTTCACTTAAGTTAAGCACACCACAAAATGGTTTATATAATTTATAAAAGAATTATGTACCACTTACCAAACCAAGACGAACTCCATCCAATCAAAAGGACTTCTTTTTAAGCAACCTAGATATCATTTCTTCAGCTGCATAGTGTGTTTTGCTAAGCGGAAACTGTTGCCTACTTCTTTCCACCATCCACTGTAGAATCCCACAAAGCTTTGTAGCGTGACGAAAGAAGGAATCACAGGCTCGTTTAAGAACAACCACATTAACTGCAAAAAAGAGTTTGAGTATATCTCTAATCAGATGTAATTTTCACGGGCCCGAAAGTAGGGAATATATTTTTACCTATACATGAGCAAATCTAAAATGATCCAAGTTTAAAGGCCGAACGACATAACTTTAACTAAGAGCTGGAGCACATTTTCCCTCTGCTATAGCTGTTCATGTCCTACACATAGATTCTGCAATATAATAAAAAACTGTATAAAAGCCGAACCTTAAGGTCATTTCCTGAATACCCCTTAAATCATGTTTGTCGTTGCATACAAATTCATTATCTGCAATAGCTGTGTCTTTGTGTTGGCCAAGGATATTACTGTTAATACCAAATGACCTAGTAATCAACACCTATTTTTTCATGAAAATCAGTTATATATGTCACTAAACTATAAATTGTAGCAACACAATGTGATGGCAAGAAATACCTAACAATTCAATTAGTAAACTTCCAGGTTACCCTAAACTCGTTATCATCAGATTCTCCTTCCATTATAGCGTCTACAACAAAAAATAATTTCTATATCTCAAGCGTGTACGAAAAAAAGTATGTCCTAAATATTAATATTCAATTTATTGCAATCAAAAGAATCAATAAATAGTTGTTTGTTGTTGTAGACACAAACCCGTATCACATATCCAACAAAAAAAACTCATAAAAAACACCCAAATCAGAAAAAAGCTTAAATTTTTTTATCAACTAATCTTGTAAATCTGCTGCCATCCAACCACCCCCTAAATCAGTTTCCCCAATATTTTCCAAAATCCTAAACTAAATCAATTAATTCTGCAAACATTCAGACGGGTGGGAAAACAATAACGCTAACAATATATTCAAGTATCGACAGATTATAGAAGACATACCACTGTGTCATCTCCTTTGATGAGGTGTGTGAAGCAGGAACGTGCTTCTTTAACCACAAAACAAAGCACTTTGATCAATACAATAGCTCTTCAATCAATATAATAGCTCCATATCCTAAAAATTTAAAAGCAATTAAATTGACCTGATTAAAACATAAAATACACATAATCAAAACAAAAAAAGATTGAATCTTAATAATAAAATAAAGGATTAAACCTTGATATAGAGATAATTGTTTGCTTCATTAGCGTGTGTACCGTCTTTCTTAACCCTGCCAGAAATCTTGTACATCGCCGCCACCAACTCCACAGCATCTACTTCTTTTCTCTACATGTAAAAATTACATTTCATTGTATCCAGAGTGTTAATCTTATTGAAATAACAACTGTAGAAATGAAACTTAATGAAAGGTTGTTAGTCAATATTAGTTTCCAAGTCTAGTTAGGATTAATTAGTATGTTTCCTTTTATTAGCATGTTTCCTTATAGTTGTTTAGGAATGTTTGTTTGAGTGGGCTGGAACCAAAGCCCAGTCCTAGTTGGTGTAGACTAGGGATCCAACCCCCTCACCCTATAAAAGGAGGTGAGGGGGTGATGCTCAAAACACACACGCATTCTTCTATTCTTTCCTTTGTAACCGAGTTTGAGGTTTTGTGGTAATACAATATAATCATTCGGTTCAACTTGTAGTGTTTCGTTCTTCTCGTTTATTTATTCTTCAAAGGGTGTTGTTTGAAAGTGCTACTTGTGCTCGATACATACCGCGATCTAGCGTTCCGCGATCGAGCTTCGGTTTGTTGTCGTAATCGTCCAACAAGTGGTATTAAGAGCTACAGGTTATTGTGGTCTTGAAGTTCGAGGGTTGGTTCGTGGGTTCGAGCAAGGAAACTAGGTTTTTAGTTTTCTTTAAGTTGCAAGTTAGAGACGCCCCCCCCTCGAGGACGTGTTGTTAACCATAAGAGGACTTGTTCCGTTTTCTTGTGGAACAAAAATTTAATATAATCGATTAAATTGGTTTATAATTTATCAATTGGTTATTTGTTCGTGATTGAGGTTTAGGGTTTCTAATTAAATCAATTTGCAAGAAGGTATTTTTTGGCAACAAGGGTTAAAGAATATGCCGTCGATAACGAAGTTTGACGTCGAAAAATTCGACGGGTCTAATGACCTTGGGTTGTGGCATGTGAAGATCCGGTGTCTATTAATTCAACATGGTTGGGAGGCTGCGTTAGATCCATTCCCGGAAATCATGGCGGACGCTGAAAAGACTGCGGCGTCTGAAGAACGGATGTCTCATGAAAGAACTAGTGCCTTAATCTATGTGCTTTTTTTTTTTTTCGGATAAAGGTGTTGAGGAAGTCAACAAGAAGATTCTGCGGCGGGTGTTTTGGATAAGTTGGAAAACGTTAGTCTATGAAGAAAGTCTTTAGCCAATAAATTGTACTTGAAGATGAAACTGTTCGCTTTCTACATGGATTCAGGTAAGAAATTATCTGAACATATAGATGAGTTTAATAAGTTGGTCGGTGACTTGGCGAACATAGATGTTGAGATTGATGACGAAGATCAGGCACTCATGTTACTTATGTCATTGCCATCTTCATATGATAACTTTATGGAGACATTGCTTTATGGAAGAGAGTCGCTCACTTTGGAAGATGCCTTGTTTATCCTCAATTCACGGAACGTTACAAAAAGCGGACATATTGCAAGGATGTGGGTGGAGTTATAGTAAGGGGAAGGTCGGTCAACGGGGTAATCAAGGACGTGGTAAGTTCGCGATCGAAGTCGAAAGGTAAAGGAACTTATAAACTGAAGTGTTACATATGCTATTCTGAGGATCACCTAAAGAAAAACTGTCCAAAAAGGAATAAGAAAAAATCAACTGGCTTTGTCAAGAAGAATGCGGGACAGGGTTCTAGTATGCATTCTGAGGGTTATGACAATGGTGACTTATTGATGGCGGTGAGTGATGAGAGGTTCTTAGAGTGGATAATGGACTCTGATGGCTCCTTTCACATGACGCCTAGGAGGGACTTCTTGTTTGACTTTAAGGAGTTCAATGGTGGTATGGGTGCTCGGTAAATAATAGAGCATGTGCATCTATGGGATAGGGAAGGGGAGAGTTACAAATGAAAGATGGGTTAAGTTTTATGCATGAGAATGTGCGTTACAATTCCCAAGTTCGAAGAGAATATGATATCTTTGGGCACTCTGGATCGAGAGGGCTATACCGTGAAGTTGCAGAATGAAAGAGTAAAGGTGATCAAGGGTTCTTTGATGGTTTTGTCAGGAACTATGAAGGGAAATTGTGTGTACTCCTTGGATGGCTGGGCTGAATCGGGTTAAGCTCCGTGTTTGGATATCAGAAAGGAAAGTTTTGCCCAGGTGTGGCATCACAACGCCTGGGTCACATTAGTGACGCAGGCTCTGACATGACTTGGAAAAAAGAGTGGTGTCTAGGAATATAAGGTTTAGGTAAGCTGATTTGTAAAAACTGTGTTCTTCGGAAATCCCGGAGGTGAGTTTTGGTCGAGGTCAGCACATGACAGAGGGAGTTATAGACTATGTCCATGCGGATCTCTGGGGTCCTTCTCGGGTGGAATCGATGAGTGGTTGCCGATACTTCTTATCGATTGTTGATCGCTATTCGCGGCAGGGTTTGGGTTATTTATTAGACACAAGAATGAGGCGTTCAGCAAGTTCAAGGAGTGGAAGCAGTTGGTGGAAAACCAGACAGGTAGAAAACTAAAGAAACTACGAACGGATAACGGTTTGGAGTTTTGTAATCAGGAATTTAATAACTTGTGCAAGGAGAGCGGGATAGCAAGACATTTGACAGTTGCAGGAACTCCGCAACAGAATGGTCTAGCTGAACGAATGAACAGGACGCTCTTGAACAAGGTTAGGTGTTTACTGATTCAAGTTTAGGTTGCCCCGAATCGTTCTGGGCAAAGCACGGTGACGACTAACATATCTAGATCAATAAGTTCTCCATCTACAATTTAGAGAAGAAGACACCCTTGGGTATTTATGGTCTGGGGAATCGGCGATTTATGAGTGTTAAGGATATTTGGTTGCGTTGCTTATTCACACGTGAATCAGGGGAAGCTCAAGCCTAGAGCTATAAAATGCATATTCCTGGGGTATCCTGATGGTGTGAAGGGATACAGATTATGGAGGTTAGATGATGTCAAACCAAAGATAATCATAAGCAGGGATGTGGTGTTTAATGAGAGCCTTATGTATAAGGATACTCTCAAGGGCTGTTGGTGCTGCAGTTTGGGAAGGAAGTTAAGTATGAGGTTAGAACTTCAAAGGCCGTAGGGTCGAACCAATTGTGGATCCTCATACTAGGAAAATTAGGGAATGAATATGAGGACAAGATAAAGGGCTCAAAAACAGATTCTGGGCGGGGGGGGGGGGGGGAAAACCACTATGTTCTGGTGCGTGATAGGCAAAAAGAGCAACTGTATACCTGCAAGGTATAGGGCATGAAGGTGCTAATGTATATTTTCTAGACCATCAGTGCTAAGGTAGTTGATTATGGCGGCTTATGAGTTGTATTCTAAGGGAGACGGATACAATAAACTAATCACTTTCCAGGCTGCGATTACATTCATCTGAAAAGGCTGGTGGGTTTCGTGCTTATGAAGGACGGAGGAGTTGTTTAAAGAAGAATCATATTGGGGAGCTGGTCGAATTCAACACTGGTCAGTAGCTGGTAAGCTGCAAGTTGTTGTATAAGATTAAAGAAGGATTGAAGGCATTCAGAAACCAAAGGTACAAAGCAAGGATGTTTAGCTCGAGGGTTTACACAGCGAGGCACAGGATTGACTACAATGAGTTTATCACTGTGGTTTGACATTCATCTGTTAGGGTGATTCTCTCATTAACTGCTTGTATGAAGCTTTCGAGTTGGAACACTCTTGATGTGAAGCCCGCGTTTTTGCCTGTGTATCTTGAAGAAATCCACTTTTATATGAGGCAACCACCTGGTTATTAGAAGGAAACGGGCAAAGGTATGTTTTGTTGAAGAAATCTCTTTCTGGTCATAGCAGTCCCAGGCAGTGGTACAAACGGATTGATGTGTTATGATCAGCAATGATTGTTAGCCGCTAGCGAGCTATGATAACAGCATTTCTTAACGGAGTTTGCACCAGGTATGTAATATATCTATTGTTGTATGTAGAAGATATGTTGATTGCTTGTAAAAGCCAAGCCTGAGATCGAATTATACAAGGGACTTGCTGCCCGGAAAGAGTTTGATATTAAGGAACTGGGGACCAGTTGGAAGATACTTGGTTTGGAGATTGTCAGGGAAAGGGGTAGCCGAACCATGTAGGTTTCGTCTCAGTCAGGATATGTGCCAGAAAATTCTGAATAACTACAGAGTGATAATGGCAAGTCGGTCCCTGTACAACATTGGAGACACTTTAAGGAATCTTTGAAGGATTGTCTGTCGGAATGACTGGGGATGTGGAAAGACTGAGTAAGGTCCCATCTGCGAATGTCTATAGGTGTTTAATGTACTTGATGTTACACTAGACCGCATATTGGTATGCTGTTAGCATTGTGAGCAAGGTACTTTGGCGAATCCAGGTAAAAAACCATCTGGGGAGGCAGTGAAGTGGATTTTGAAGTACTTGAAGGGCACTGCTGATGTAGGTCTAGTGTATGGTAGAGATCAAGGGAAGCACGTGGATGTTGACGGTTTCGTGGATGCAGATTATGCTAAAGACCCTGACAAGGGTAGGTCGATAACCGGGTACGTGTTTATGGTACATGGCTGTGTTGTGAGTTGGAAAGCAACTCTGCAGCATGTTGTTGCATTATCTACTACAGAGGCGGAGTATATGGCGCTTACGGAAGCTGTTAAGGAAAGCATTTGGCTTAAAGGACTACTAATCGAGCTGGGAGTAAACCTAAGGTCAGTGGTTGTGAATTGTGATAATCAAAGTGCAATTCATCTCTCAAGAAATGCAATGTTTCATGAGAGGACGAAGCATATCAACGTGAGGTATCACTTCATCAGGGAGATCGTGGAATCTAAAGAGATTGGAGTGGCGAAGATAGGCACGAAGGATAATGCAGCTGACGCGTTTACAAAGGTGGTTCCAGGTCCGAAGTTCAAGTATTGCATGAAGATACTTGGTGTCGGGGCTAACTAGTCTTGTCACTAAGGTGGAAATTGTTAGTCAATATTAGTTTCCAAGTCTAGTTAGGATTAATTAGTATGTTTCCTTTTATTAGCATGTTTCCTTATAGTTGTTTAGGAATGTTTGTTTGAGTGGGCTGGAACCAAAGCCCAGTCCTAGTTGGTGTAGACTAGGGATCCAACCCCCTCACCCTATAAAAGGAGGTGAGGGGGTGATGCTCAAAACACACACGCATTCTTCTATTCTTTCCTTTGTAACCGAGTTCGAGGTTTTGTGGTAATACAATATAATCGTTCGGTTCAACTTGTAGTGTTTCGTTCTTCTCGTTTATTTATTCTTCAAAGGGTGTCGTTTGAAGGTGCTATTTGTGCTCGATACATACCGCGATCTAGCGTTCCGCGATCGAGCTTCGATTTGTTGTCGTAATCGTCCAACAAAGGTAAGTAACATATCTACATTGTTTTGTATCGTTGCCAACTTATTACAAGAGCAGAAAATTGAGTTAGTAACCTAAACAAGCAATGAACCATCGATAGAAAGTGAAAACTGCAAGTAATTTTAGTTAGCAAATTACATACGATTTACTAATTATCTCTACCAGAAAATACAACGAAAAGTATAACACATAATATGTCAATGCATGTGTTGATGATAATGTGGACACGTGACATGGGTAAATACACAGGAAGAGATGCAATATAATGCCAATTTTGTATCGTTGCCGGTACCGTTATTTACTGGTAGTTCCCGCTTTGTACCAAAAAGTTTAAAATTTTGAATTTTTGTTATAATTGATGGATCTTCGATCTGTTGGTATTTGGGTAGTGAAAAAAATGAAACTTTTGTTGGTATGAAACAGGAGGTATAATAATTGGATTGGTTATAAAAAAGTTTCCTTTTAGATTTTTAGTTACTGAGGGCACTTTTTTTACTTTGAAATATGGTTATTAAAAGGATATTCGTGTGTTTCATTTTGGTTGTTGATCATATGGTTTTTGGATTATTTTCGTTAAGATGGAACATGTGAAAGTTATAAATTGTTACTACCACGACTATTGACCCGATCCCAAAGAAGGAAAAAAACGAACGGACTAAAGCGAGGAGTTCATTGGCCATACAAAGAGCTGATGCCCGCACTCTGAGGCGGAATGCAAAACGAAAAACAGTTTGGCAAGAATATTTATGATAAATGATCCTATAGTTATGATCCAACTCATTTTTTATTTCTCTTATTATCTTAAACAGATATTATGTTAACGTTATTCGATTATACCAAGTAACTTATAATTATCTATTATAATTTTTTTTTGGAACGGCAATTTGTGGCTACATGGCCCCTAGCCCAGAAGGCGTAGCGAACCCACACAACTAGGTTGGGTCCAGCCCAGAAGGCAATGACACCCTTCCCTTTACACACACGGGAGAAAATCCTTATCGCCCTAGACAAGACTCGAACATGAGACCTTGCCTAGGAGGGTAAAACCTCCATACCATTGGACCAAATGCCCGTTGGTAATTATCTATTGACAAACTGAAAACTCATCATTATCTCTTGAGAAGTACACAAAAGGCCATGATATTTTCCTTTCACGGTAGGGAGGAACCGTATTATCTCTTACATAAGCTAGCAAGACATCTACAATGTACCTGCAAAAGGAAAAGTCAAGTTTCAAAAACACATTGACGCCGGCATGTGGGCAGCACGCCAGACACCTGTCTTGGTTTTTCGGGATTTTGGCATTTTAAATACTCGTTCATGCTAAACCCCCAATTGTACTTCACTTTTTGACATTTACATTATTCTGACACTCAATCTCAACCAACTCAAATAGTTATTTGATAAAAACGTTTGTGAATTGTTTAAAAGATATTTTGGGAATGTTTGTCCAATTTAAAGGAGATAGAGAAGAACCATTGGACGGTATTCCTCATTTGTAAATGAGTTAGTTAGAAAATAACCATGGTTGAGTGAGTGAGTTGGCATAGTTAAGGGAGAAAGAATACACCAAGGAATATTTCATACTTGGAGAGAAAAGGGTGGATGTTGTGAGGGAGAAAATTTGAATTTCAAATTCAAATTGTAAGAGATGTGTTGTGTGTGAGTTGCCATTGATGTGATTGATTGGAGCCTCTAATTCAAATTTAAATTTGAAATTTGAATGTTAAGATAAAGTGGTGAGTTGACAAAATGTGTAAGAGAAGTTTTGAGTGTATGTGAATAATTTGAATTTCACTTTGAGAGTGTGTGAGTATGTGTGTGGGTAAAGAATATAGGAGAAGCTTTGCGCATTTGTGTGTGTGTGAAATTCAAATTCAAATGAGAGTGTGTGTGAGTGTAGAAGTGAAGAAGTGAAGAAGAGACAACAGAACTAAAGGGTTATCTTTACTTAAGGTGAGTGATGGGGTGTAGGGGGTGTGCCCCACCGGTGACTATCGACCCGAGCCCAAAGAAGGAAAAAAACGAACGGACTAAAGTGAGGAGTTCATTGGCCATACAAGGAGCTGATGCCCACACTTTGAGGCAGAATGCAAAACGAAAAATAGTTTGGCAAGAATATTTATGATAAATGATCCTATAGTTATGATCCAACTCATTTTTTAATTTCTCTATTATCGTTGACTCATATTATTATGTAAAACATTTTTCAATTATAAAGTAACTTATAATTATCTATTTGAACAAACGAAAACTCATCATTATCTCTTGAGAAGTACACAAAAGGCCATGTAATTTTCCTTTCACGGTAGGGAGGAACCATATTATCTCTTACATAAGCTAGCTAGACATCTACAATGTACCTGCAAAAGGAAAAGTCAAGTTTCAAAATACATTGACTGCCAAGCATGGGGCAGCAAGACGCCAGACACCTGTCTTGGTTTTTCGGGATTTTGGCATTTTAAATACTCGTTCATGCTAAACCCCCAATTGTACTTCATTTTTTGACATTTTCATTATTCTTACACTCAATCTCAACCAACTCAAATAGTTATTTGATAAAAACGTTTGTGAATTGTTTAAAAGATATTTTGAGAATGTTTGTCCAATTTAAAGGAGATAGAGAAGAACCATTGGACGGTATTCCTCATTTGTAAATGAGTTAGTTAGAAAATAACCATGATTGAGTGAGTAAGTTAGCATAGTTAAAGGAGAAAGAATACACTAAAGAATATTTCATACTTGGAGAGAAAAGGGCGGATGTTGTGAGGGAGAAAATTTGAATTTCAAATTCAAATTGTAAGAGATGTGTTGTGTGTGAGTTGCCATTGATGTGATTGATTGGAGCCTCTAATTCAAATTTAAATTTGAAATTTGAATGTTAAGATAAAGTGGTGAGTTGGCAAAATGTGTAAGAGAAGTTTTGAGTGTATGTGAATAATTTGAATTTCACTTTGAGAGTGTGTGAGTATGTGTGTGGGTAAAGAATATAGGAGAAGCTTTGCGCATTTGTGTGTGTGTGAAATTCAAATTCAAATGAGAGTGTGTGTGAGTGTAGAAGTGAAGAAGTGAAGAAGAGAATGAATAGGGAATGTGTGGGTAAGAATATAATGATGTGACACATAGGATCCTATGTGGGGAATGTGGGAGACAACAAGTATAACGAGGTACATTGTGTAAGGGAATGTGAGTTGTCACATGTGAGGATAAGCTTCGGGAAGGTTTAAGTGAGTAAGGTTTAAGGTTGTGAAAAGAATGATGAAGATAGAGATAATCAAATGAATGATTATGTGATTAACCATATTGCCATTTAGAGAGAAAAGACTTGGGCAATGATGATTAATGAATGATATGTGAAATGGGAAGGAATGTCTAGATTGTGTGGAAATGTGAGAATAATCATTTGTTGAGAAATGAGGATTAACAAATGGTTAGGGAATGTTTACGTGAGAAGTGAGGTGTAAGTGGTGTGTGAGAGGTATAGAGGAATGTTGGAGTTTTGTGGGAAGGTAAGAAAGATCAAAGCATAATTAACCTTCAAATATCACAAACTCAAATACTCATTAAGACTTAATCCATGATTATCAATAATGGATATGATCACTAATCATCTTAATGCGAACAAGCTAAGTGTTTTGCATCTCAAGTAAAGCACATCCCGTAAAGAGATTACTTGTTTTATCTCCTCTCTAAGTATAAACCTCGTTTCGAGTGTTTCCAACTGCTCAAGTATCATGTATATACCTTTATTGAAAGATCCACATGTGTCGGGTAAGAGGAAAGCCGACGAGCAAAATTTTGTAAAACGGAATTGAGTGTGTCATTGGCCATGTGTTGGCGCGTGACCAGTGCGCCAGATGCATAATTTCCCAGATTTTGGCTATCGTTTGTTATTTTAAGTGTTGCGAATGTTTATTTGTCATCGTTAAAACATAAAGGACATATTAGTCAATGCTACCCCAACAATCTCCCCATTTTTTATGATGACAAATAAAATTTTGAAAGCAAATAAAATTACAAACATAGCGAAGATGTAGAATGTCATTGATGTAGCTTGTGTCTTGATCTTGGCTTTGTAATTTAGTGAAGCTTGAACTTTTTCTTCACATGAGACTTTCACCTATAAACTTAACAATTATCAACCAAAACATTTTTCGATTAATGAATTAAAACCAACCACTATTAAGAATCCTTTCACATATAAACTCAACAATGATCAACCAAAACAATAAATAAGAACAAGTTCCAATTTAACCAAATATGATGTTTTCAACATAATCCAAACAAACACTAATAAAATCCAAACATCCTTTTATCACAAGTTCTCATATGAACCAAACAAGCATTAAGACATCATTTATAATATCAAACAAATCACAAAACACATGAATCAACACAGATATGATCATAAACATGATTAAATATTAAATAAGAAGTTACCAAAACATTAGAGATTCAAAGTACCAAAGGCTAGATATCCAACCAAAGTATCCTAATAATTCTAACCAAAAGAAACAACCAAAATACTCATACCCAAACCTTCCTAAAAATCAGCCTTATGTTGTGAGTATACGACCTTGGTGGTGTTTGTTAATAAGGATTGTTAGTTATGGTGTGTGGCTTCCTTCTCTAATTCGTTCACCTGTGTTATATGTTATTAATTGGCGACCAAACACCCCCCCCCCCCCACCCCCAACACCCTAGAAAAGGATAAGGTGGTTAAGAAAAGTGATGTGTGTTGTAGTCTATCATGTGATTGTACCGTTATGAGAGTCATAAAATTGGCTAAAGAGTGTAGATAACTTATGGAATACGCCTTGGCCACCAAGGTCAATCCAAAGTGCCAGAAATATAGTAATATGAGAAAATGAATCGGACTTGAGGGTTAATGGGCCACTTAATTTGCAATTAAAATAACATAAGGTCATAGCATCCAGACGCTCCCCCAATGATCAAGCCGAACGGCCAATATGTTTGGCAAGAATTACCGAGTTTTGGCCTAGACGACTACGGAATGGGTCGCGCGCACAATGCTTTGGCATGATTGACCAGATTTTGGCCTACGGTGGCGTAAACTTGGGTTGCCTGACCATATAGTTCAGCTGGAAACATGGCAAATACGATTGTAGGCAGGGCCATATGAGATTGGCCAAGAGTCGTCCAAACAAGTGTGGCTCATTCCTCTTACTTTCTGTGTCTCTTGAATCAAGGTAATCGGAGTTTGTATGCTCAAGTTATGGCCAAAATCGTGTAGGTGTGTCGGGAATAACGAGCTTCCAATATTCTTCGTTTTAGCTTGTTTTCTTTACTTTTTCTTCGTTTCCCGTCACGTGAGCTTCCATGAACCTAAAATAGCAGATGTACTTTATTAAGTATCATAAGTTCATAATAATCACCAAAATATATGCATAAAATCCATGATAACGCTCCTAAAAACATGTACAATTTGAGCGTCATCACTCTCTTTGCTTCCCTTCTCCCCCTTTTGTCAAATCAAAAAGGCGGGACCTTGATTAAAGGTATATATCTTTATACAGGTAGAAGGTAGATATCTTCACACGTGCTTCTCCTAGATCTTTGCTCCCCCTTGTTCCAAGGCGAGGATCCATGGGTCAAGAGCACTACCTTCGAGGTGTTGTTGGCTACAACTAGCAATAAACAAACATAAACACCACAAGCAACAAACATATAAACATGTTTAAGTCCAACATGGGTTAACTTACCATTTGGAAACTTGAAAACATGGATTGGTACAATCATGATTCATATGACTTTGTACATTGTTGCATACATTCATACATCATTATATATGTATTGTTATCATGACTCCAATTACTTTTTGTTAAGCAAGCTAGAGAAATTATATACATAGACTAGTAAATAAGTTTCAAACAAGCATATCATAGCATTCAAGACATCGCGGTGGCATCCACCAATTACAACAAGGTTACAAGCAAAGTTTTATTTTAATTTAACAACAATATTAAACTTCAAGAGAGTCCATGGTGAAAGGAGCGCTCATCGGAGACACGTCATCCACTTCCGTCATTTGAGATGCCTCTTTTGGTTGCTCATTTTTTATGCAATCAAAAAGTGTCGTTATTACCCTAGCATAAGGAATAGGTTCTTGTTGAATTCCAAACCATCCATTCTTTTTGCCACAAAGTAGGCAAAATTGAACGGGGTGTAGGTTTCAATGCAAAGAGCAAGCTAGGGAAATTATATCCAACAATGATGGGCAATTTTTAATGTGGTTCAATATCTAAAAACACATTTATGAGTAAAACATCCGCCCAAGCTTTCAAATGATCGTAAAGTTTTGACTTGTCTCATGACGGTGAGGGAATAGTTTCACATGGAATTCTTCTTTCAAGATGACGTTTTGAACAAGAGCTCCATTGATTGGAGGGTTATTCGAGTATGAGATTATAACCCACAAATTTTCCTCTATGTGATTATCCATCTATTAAATTAGATTCAATTTTCCTCAGTGTAATTTCCATCTATTAAATTAGATGCAATTTTCCTCAGTGTAATTTCCATCTATTAAATTAGATACAACCATTTTCATGGAAAGATTTTTCCATCCATAATGTAACGTAACTTACATTACAAAAGTAAACGAGCTCAAGCAACCTACCAATGCAAATTTCATCAACGTTTATGTCAAGTAAACGTTATAATATGTCAGGCAATATGTTTTAATCACCATTTTACCATACGTTATCTATTTAATGTACTTTTCATAACATTTATTATAAAACGAACATTATACGTTAACGTTTATATCAAAACCCTAACTATATGTAATGTTTACATACAAAAAAATGTACAAACTTTCAAGGCATGCGTACAAGTGTACAATGCATAACTTTTGAATATGTTTTTCCCTACAAAACCAATGTACAACCCGATAATGCATAAAATTCAAAATATGCATTTTCCCTCCAATTTCTTTATAAATTTCATACAACCTTTCTAGCACTAGATATAAGCACTCAATGCATGACATATAAACTAGATTTCCTCCCTAACCCTAACCTATACTCGTCCTAAAATCCTAAACCCTAATTCGAAAACCCTAAACAACCCGAAACCTTAAACAAGTTCGAACCAAGCCACAACCAAGCAACCACCCTTCTCCATGATTCACCACCATGCCTACCACCTTGCTAAGCACCATCATCACCTCCTTGTCACCACCTAGCTAGCACACAAGCACCTTGTCACACCTTTAAGCCCCAAGTAAACCTCCTTGTCACCTCTCTTTGATAACCGAACCCCTCACCACCTCTTAGCACCTTTCTAAGCTAGTCTTAGCTCTCCTTAGTCATATCTAGTAACCCTTGGCCACCACTTCACCCAACTTGGCCACCACTCCACTCAAAACCCTTGGTCTCCACTCCATTCGTCCCTATATATAGCCGAACCACATACACACCTTCATAACTTACAACCAAACTCAAAACTCTCTCAAATGGTGTTCTAGCCGAGCTAAGGAAGAATAGAAAGGAAGTCTAAGCCAAGTAGAAGCCAAGTTTAAGAAAGAAAGAGGCTCTTGATTCATCTCCAAAAGTTTTTGGATCATACTTACCCATTTTCGACCCATTTCACCCATTCATGTACTTGTAAGTCTCTAAACTTGTTCTATAAGTTCTTATTATGTTGTAGATCATATATAAGTTATGATTTAACTATTTGAATAAGCTAAACCATTTGTTTGGTTTTCCTAAACCAAACCGTGCCCTTAAAACCCTAAAACCCTAATTTAGAAACCCTAATAAGCTAAAAGCTATAAGCTGGTCCTATAAGCTATTTCTATAAGCTATAATATCATTTTTATAAACTTAAAAACTAATCCTAAAATCCCCAAGCCCATCGGTTATTGTTTGCTAAACCAAACATGACCCATTTATGGAATTTAGCTCAGAATCTTTTTCATAAGCTATAAGCTCATAAAACTTACTTATTTTAGCTTATAGTAATAAGCTATAAGTTGCAAATTTTATTTTGAGATCAAAAATACAAAGTATATGGTTTTTGGACTAGAAGCGCAAATCATTTTATGCATGAAGGGTATATATCGTAACATTTTGAAACTTAATAACTTTCGGGCCAAAAGTATCATTACTCCAAAGTTAAAACCACAAGGGCCTGTTTTGCCATATTTCAAAGTTAAGAGTTTAAAATGTTTAAATGTTTTAAATATAAAATAAAGGGTTAAAAGTGTAAATTAATATATACCAAGTAAATTAATATATACTAAGGGTATATATTGTCATTTTCATATTCTCAAGGGTATAAAATATAATATTTTTATATTAATTATAAAAATATATTTAAATATTATAAGACTCGATTTTATTAAAGATCGACAAATTTGTCGCTATCATTCGTCGATCGAAACACTATAAAATAATTATGTTATATATTTAACATAATTTATCATCTACTAGCTTTTGAAGAAACTTAAAAAGATAAAATCCTATCATTTAAACTATAACGTATCACGTTAATAGGGAATTTCATGTGAGGGGTTTTCATTTGGTAGACGTTTTGACGAGTTTGCTGGATTTACGATTTAAAGTGTCCTAACTTCTCAAACGTTTACTACATGACCTCTGGATTATGATAGCCCGAACAGTGATATGATATTTTCACAAATTAATAAACCAAATTAAGGTTTATGTTAAACTTTATGAAATAAAGTTCTAGAATATAATCAATCAAACTAAGACTTGACATATTACCCCAAGCTGCGTGACGAAGCTGTTTACTTCCACTTGAATTACAATTCACTTCAATCAACTACCTTATCAAGGTGAGTTCATAGTCCCACCTTTACATGTTTTTTAAACTCCGTGAGGGAGATACATGCTATAAACCATGAATACAAGTATTTTCCAACTGTATGTTATCCTGATATATTATTGCCTAAGTTACCTCTATTTGCCAAAAGGCCCCACTATCATGAACTGTTAATTACTTTGCAAAGTAAACGCGAATGCCACGAATAAATCTATTGGGATTGAACTTCCCCGTCCAGGTTCTGGTACATACATGGCCAGCGGACGCATTTCATTTGAGGAACTCCGGGTGTTTGGGAAAGCACCCGCTTAGGGCAATAACTTATGAATAACATTTACTTAAGGCTTCGGTGTCATGAGCTTAGTATGTAAAGATACATAACTATTACATAAATAACTTATGTTATTTCCACTGGGTTGTTACAGACTTATGTCTACATCCACCCACCCTATTATTATCCTATCTAATTTCGATGTTGAGGATGCTTTTTTATAACAACCCAAGAATTTTCATCAAATGCAAAACCTATTTTACTAGTATCACAATTGTACGGGGAAATTTTTCGCTTTATTACATTACTTATATATCTCAGTATGTCATAACTAAAGTAGACGAGCTCACGCAACCAATCTATGACCATC
>BQNB010089526.1:0-27387 GCA_026074375.1 Tanacetum coccineum
GTAGTTAACATGTAAAGTGTATACTTGCAATGTGTAAGTTCTAGCTTGGTTTTTATATGTAATATTAGACCAATATGATAACACGGGTAAATTTTTATAAAACTTTGAGCATTGAATATAAACGTGGGTATTTGTTGAAGCGTAGAAAAGTTTTGGTGCTTCCGGGTATGCCTGAATGTATTAAATTGTGAAACGTAAATGTTTTACGCAACCAATAAAATAAAATATAAAAAGTTTATTATTACTTTCGTAAAAATAATATATTGCTTGTTTGATGAGAACTTTAATTTGTTTACGCGATTTAACTTTAACTATTAAAATTAAAAGTAAACGCGTACGATAAAAGAAAAAATAAATAGTGAAAAATGACAAAATGAATGACGTCATAAAATGACCTAAAAATACGGAATGTTACATATCTCTCTCTAGAAATCATGATTATCATATGGTTTGATTCACCTAGACCACCGAATCTATAATTCTTTGTTTCTAACAATTGGCATCAGAGCCTAGGTTGCGTTCTTGGGTCGGGGTTACGATTTATGGTCCGGTTGGTCTTGTCACTTTTATCATTAATTTTTTCACATCGCATTGTATCATGTGTTTGTTGTCCGGTTACTGTTCATCCGTGTTCATACACTGTTCATTCACTATATTGTTACTGTTCATTCATGATTTTTTTCGTGTGCTTTTTCTTGTGACAAAGTCATGAACATGATTATTGTTGTTATAAGTTCTGGTCTCGATCTGTTGTTTTAATCTTACAAGAATATTTTCGAGCTCATTTCTTGTATAAGCTTCTTGGTTGCATTTTGATGGAAAAAAAAACCAGATCCGGTTTTTTTAAGGAAAAAAGTACAAAAGTACAAAATTTACAGGTTGCGATTTGTCTCTGCGTTTTGCCTCTCACTGCTTTTTGGTGTTGCGTTTTGATCATTGAAGACCATTTACATAACACATCCAAACGTTATGCTGCCAAAAGTTTGTCAAGAATTGCGTTTTGTCTAAGTCAATTGCAATTTGTCCATTGAGATTGGTCAAACAGAAAAGACGAAATGAAAAGAACAGACTCAATATCATAACCAAACTACAACAGCTTCAACATCAAACACATCCATACCACCTTCAATTACAATAACAACATACCACCACAACATCAACATCACAACAACATTACAAACCCATCAATTCCAACTGTTCTAAATCCTAAAAGCCCTTCGTCACAAACAAATCATCACTCCACAAATCCCTTCTCCTCTAACTTTCACAAGACTCGATCATAATTAAATAACAATTGATCTCAGATTCATTTCGATTAGTGTGTTTCAATTAAATCAAGATCCCCAAAAGATCAAACACACGAAATGAATTATCATCATCGATTTGTGGAAGATTACAAAACCCTCTCTTGTTATGTCCGAATATAAAGAAATATGTATAACAAGTTTGTTATATTATTTCTTTGTTTCGTTCAAATGTAAATGCAAACAAACCTACCCGAGACCACATTATCATGATCTTGAAGCCGAAACACTTGTTCTTCTACTATGGACTGTGTCATAGTCGAATGATATAAAGATCTTCTCTTGGGTAAGGGATTTCTGTTAATCGACTTCGATTAGGGTGCATGATTGGTGTTATAGTTTGAAGAGTGAATAACAATTGATGGATGATCGGTGAAGATTAATGGTTTAGCGTTGTCTGCGTATGAATGATTTTGTCTACATATGATTAATGGTTTGGATTTGTGAATAAAGAGACATGGATGATTTGTGAAGATCAATTTTTTTGAGTGATGTGGAATGACTGCGTTTGTGTAGAAGATTAGGGTTAGGGTTATTGTGTGAGACTATTTAGGGATTTTGGATATGATTTATATCCTAATACAATCTTGGATCGGGTCCTATGGTCCTTTGGCATAACCGAGCCATATCACAAAAACCCTTGGGCCAAGTAGTGCATTTTTTGTTTTTGGGATGGTGAAATTTTGGTACACAGTTTTATCAAAAACAACAGGCCGAATGTTTTTTTGATATTGGGTTGGTTAATCTTGGGCCATTAAACAAAATTATAGATTTAGGCTGTAATTGTTTTTTTCTAATCCACAAATGATCATGGTTTATATATGATGGACTAGTGTTAGTAGATTAAGTTGGGTACTAAGACACTATCACGACAAGTTTGACTAGACAAATGTGGATTCATTAATGACAATTCAAAATACCATTTGTCCTAGTTTAACGACATTCTTGAACAACAACACAACAAACATGATACATAACGCTAAAAAGATCCTAAAAAGATTCAATAAATGACAAACGGCTAAAGATTCGAACTACGATGACAAGTGATCATGGAGTTGATTTGGTATCACTTATTTGAGATTGAAGTTGACTTTCATGAAGGCGTGTTCTTATTTTATCTTAAAGTCGGGGTTGGTTGGATGCATGACTTTCAATGATAACTTGATCATGCTTAAGATTTAAGTTGAAGACTTGGTTTATCTAGTTTCCAGAAGTCGGGGTGGATGGTTGAAGACCTGGATAACTATCACTTAAAGGAGTTACGTTGTAGTACTCAGTGTCACACGTAGAAGACGTTGTGGATAATCGCAAGAGGTGATGAAAGTCTCATACTTTGGTGGGGTATTGAGTACTTAGAGATTTGCATGGTGCACAAATTCTCTAAACCATTCTTCCTACATTAGTGCAAGCTTAAGTCACAAGAACGGGGAATTCTACTTCAGTTTCAAGTTTGGTATATCGAGTTTACTCCATCAGTGGTCACTTCAAATAGCCAACATTAAGGGTTGTAAAGATAGTCAGAGAGAGTTAACGAGTATAGATTTGATTGGCAGTTGATTCTCACAGGATACATTTGTGCTAATTTTATTCTTCGCACAAGATTTCAAGTACATGTGCGTACAATGTTTTGCTGATTCTGAGGTATCAAAACTAGCAAGGGGGAAGGAGACATACATCTGAACGCACAACAAGTACACATGATGAACTTCATACCTTTTCCTTATTTAAGGTCATTCCGGGAAGACAAAAGTTATAACCGCAGAGAAAATCAGTGTTGTATCTCGTGGCCTTTGGTGTATTATTCCAACTACGTGGGGGAAGTGATGTAAGAAACAGTTTTTGATGATAAAAAGAGGTACACAATTGTATGATGAGTCCTCCAGTTAGTCAGTATCCTACACGAAGAAATGTGTTCATCCGGGACGTACTTAATTTTTATGGTACTGTTTTGGTGTTGTCATTTCGACTACATCCGGTACTTAGTTTTTTATGGTACTGTTTTGGTGTTGTCATTTCGACTACATCCGGTACTCAGCTGTTTTTATGGTACTGTCTTGGTGTTATCATTTCGACTACATACGGGATAAATTGCTTTCACTCGGGACTTAGTTGACTTTGGTGAAACAATTTAAATGTGTTCATCCGGGACGTACTTGATTTTTATGGTACTGTTTTGGTGTTGTCATTTCGACTACATCCGGTACCTAGTTGTTTTTTATGGTACTGTCTGGGTGTTATCATTTCGACTACATACGAGATAAATTGCTTACACTCGGGGCTTAGTTGACTTTGGTGTAGCAATTCTCATCTGCAATTTCCCGAAGGGAGAAAAGTGCATATTCGGGTCTTAATTGATTTTGATGCTACGTTTTCGACTTCATTAATGGGATAGAGTGCGTACTTCGGGTTTTTGGGCTTCATATAATGAGACTGATTGCATCACTTCAACTACAAGGGGGAAGAGTTTTCTTGATACTTTTGGTATGCATTACTTCAGCTTCCAGCGGGAAGAAAAGTGAGATGAACTATTCAAGCGTGAGAAGATACGTTGCTGATCTATTTGATGATCCCCCGAACGGATAATCACTATGCTTATTCTTAAAAGGAGCAGCAATATTTGATGTAGTTTGCTACTTATTCCGCTGTGCACTTAATCATTCTAAGCTTGTAAGAAAGTTGTGAAACTGCTCAAAAAGAAGATTGTCGATTTGGGGGGAAGCCATTAAAGCTTCATAATGAGGAGGCTCAAGATCAAATGAATATTCAGGAGCCTCGAAAGCTTTGGTGGTGAATGTTTAAGAGATGTCGACTACAAACTTCTATAAAGGATTGGAGAATCATATCTTCATTCCGGTATTCAGGTCAACATCATCTTAAATGATATAATATATCTTGTACATTATTAAGTAGTGTATCTTTAGGTGTTAGGTGTCAGTGTATAAATTTTTCATGAGTTTTTCGTTAAACTCAAAATCATTCAAAATTCTTATACCTGACACTAACATATTCCCTCATTAATTTGAGGGGGAGCAGTATCATGAATTAAAACAATCGAGGTACTAATGCTTTGATGTTTACATCGCCCGTACCTTGATTGATTTTCAAATGGTTTTATGGCTAAGAGAACAGTACCAAAAGACCGACCTTGTATTTAATTTATCTGAGTTAAAAGGATGGTATGGTTAGGTACCTGTTCCCATGACAAATCCGGAGGGATCTACCCAGGGACAATCCACTAGTTAGTGTAGAAGTCCTTAGGTATGATACAAAAAAGGAGTAATGTGAGAATAAAGGAATAGTGCGGTCCTTAGGTATGATACAAAAAAAGGAGTAATGTGAGAATAAAGGAATAGTGCGGACTAAGATGGAGCTAGTACTAGAACATACCCAACAAGGTACTAGTAATGAAGTCTCGGTAAGCACTGAAGGGGTTAAAGAATGAAAAAGAAATGTTAAGATAAAGGGTGAAAAGAAAGCAACCCTCCTTAAACATTAGGCAGAAACCGGGTCAATACATATGCTGTCATAATCACATGGTTGATTGCTGACATTGAAGACAAGTATCATGGACCCAGTGATACGCTGCATAACCCTCCCTAGCCACTCAAGATCCCTCAAAGGATTCTTGTTTCATTTCTCATGGAGATCAATACATTTCTATTGTCTTTCTCACTCTGAGTTAGACGATATTGAAAAGGTGACAGTCTGCTCCAGCCTTCGACTACTAAATACCTCTAATCAATCAGAATCAATTCGACAACTACAAACAAATTTTCAGAATTTCGACCACTCGAACAAACACAATAGATCCTGTCAATAGAATACGTCTTTGTTCGAGGAGGATAAAGTGTTTCAAATTAACTCAACATTGTCCAAGGTAATTATATGGAAAAAGTATTAACTTAACGGATAATAATTTGAGGGGGAGTTAATTTAATTTTAACTTCAAGGGATTCAGTTGTCATAAGTTAATATCTTTAGGGGCTTACATATAATTTCAAGATTAGTGACTTAGGCTTAAAACTACATTCGATCAATATTACCAACACCTCATAGTTTTAAAAGGTTTGTTTGGAAATAATTATATAGTTTTTAGGAGTCTTGAAGTTGAAGATATGTTACTGATTCGATTAATATTTCCCCAAATAATTAATCACTATGCTCATTTCAAGGATAGAATTTAGTTGACCAAAAGAGGTAGAAAAAGATAGGATGGTAGGAAGGGGGAAATTAGTGTGAAGTATTTGATTCCTTTAGATAGTCAATGTCTTGCAAGAAGAAATGTGACATTCAGGACTTAGTTGCCTCAAGTGTTATCATTTCGGCTATTTAGAGGGAATAATTGTAACATCCGAGACTTAGCTAACCTTGGTGTTTCAATTTATATCATCACTATCTTGTATGGAGAAATATGCTCATCAGGGACTTAATTGACTTTGATGTTATGGTTTCAAATTATTTATGTACTTCGAATATTTAGGCTTTATACATCAAGTCTTCTTAATGCGGCTTGCAAGAAATATTTGCATCTACTCAAGAAATGATTGATGGTTCGGGGGAAGCTAAGACAACTTCCATCTGGAGAGTATCGAGACGGACTACAGATCGCTAACATGGACTAAATAACTATGCCACTTTCGGTTTGAACATTTCAGGTCCTGTCTTATACATAATCTTGTACATCAATAAGTAGTGTGGTAATTAGTGTTATGTGTCAATTTATGAATTTTTCATGAGTTTCTCGTTAAACTCTAAATCATTTATAAACTCATCATAACTGACACTAACAAAATCCCTCATTAATTGAGGGAGAGCATATATATGTTCCAATATCGGATTGTATTTAATTAGACCACATTTTTCCCCAAATTTTCTAACATATTTAAATCAATTGAGATCCTAAATCTCAAAGGGTTTGAAATTTTTGATTAGGGGAGAAAATGTGATTTAAATATTAAATCTGATAAAAATGTGATCTATTAAGACTCAAGCAGGTACTCCTCCCTCCATGTGCCAAACAATTTTGATTACTGACGCACTTGTTGAGGGGGAGCGTTTCTAAATAATCAAAACAAACAAGGTAAAATGGCTTTGATATTTATATCACAAGTACCTTGATTGATTTTTCAACTGGTTTTATGGCAAAGTGAACTGTACTAAAAGACCGACCCTGTACTCACTTTATCGGAGTTATAAGGATGGTAAGGTTAGGTACATGTTCCCATGATCCCGCCAGAGCTGGAGGGATCTGCCCAGGGACAATCCACTAGTTAGTGTAGAAGTCCTTAGGTATGATTATAAAATGAGTAATGTGAGAATAAGGGAATAGTGCAGACTGAGATGGAGCTAGTACTGGAACACACCCAACAAGGTACTAGTAATGAAGTCTCGGTAAGCACTGAAGGGGTTGAAGAATGAAAAAGAAATGTTAAGATAAAGGGTGAAAAGAAAGCATCCCTCCTTAAACATTAGGCAGAAACCGGGTCAATACATATGATGTCAGAATCACATGGTTGATTGCTGACATTGAAGACAAGTATCATGGACCCAGTGATACGATGCACGACCCTTCCTAGCCACTCAAGATCCCTCAAAAGATTCTTGTTTCATTCTCATGGAGTTTCACACATTACTATCGACTCTTTCACTCTGAGTTAGTTGGTATTGAAAAGGTGGCAGTCCGCTCCAGCCTCCGATCACTGAAACCAAAACGCACAATTGAGTCTAGAGCTAAGAGATCATCAATCAATCTCATTAGGACAATATTCAAATGTACTTGCTCTTCACACAATGTGATAACAAGTAAAGATCTTAAGAGTCCTACGCATTATCCTCGTGGTATTTCCAGAACATCCGAGTGATACGAAAGTACTCACAATAAAGATGGAAATCCTTTTAGAGCCAACATCAAACAAGCTCTTAGTAGGTGACATGTGAGATCTTCTTCAGGATCAAGCTTGTGACAACTGGAAAGAAACGATGGCCCGATTCTATATGAATCAAACTTGTTCCAGTATATGAATTGACGAATAGTTTTTAAAAAACCTTTCGATGTGCTCAACAACTGATTTTCGAGCACATTGATTGTGAATATCTTTCAAAACAAAAGTGTTTCGGATGAAATTTGATTTCATATTATAAAACTTTTGATGTGTCACAAAAACTCTTTCCTGAGTGACACGCGACTGTTTTTCAAATTACGTTCTCTTAATCAAGGGTTTTAATTCACTGGTTCAGTCATTCACAGGTTTTGTCTACTTTGAGCGCTGTTTGAGAACGGCTAGCGCAGCTGCGAAACCCTGTCAAGGAGATTCTTCAGAATTCTACCTAATCACAGGCAGTATTTATACTGATTAACGGGGAACCGTGGTTCTTGCAACCTTATTCAACGAAAATGAACAAAGACACTTTCGTTTGTTTATTACTAACATATACTTGCAGGAACCCCGACGGTTGTAGCTGCTAGCCAGAGTCATGTCAATTCACAACCCCATGCTTACGCTTCATATTCTTATCCAATAACATCATGATAGCTGAATGACCTACAACACAGCTTCCGCAACTCTGATGTTTGCTATCATGATCCATAAAAGTGTGAGCATGCCGGTCTGATGGCCACAATATCACATGGAGGCAATACTACACAACAAGGATGATTATAAGATTTACTGTGGCTGATGATCTCAATGAAAGCTCAAAGATCACATACTAAGTCAAGCTCGATGTAATAATGTTAAATATCACTACACAAAGTACAAATATATTATTAAAGACTATAAGCTGGAACGGATGAACAACTCAAAGACTGCTGAGCTTCAATTAGTATTTTCAAGGGTGACCTCCCTTAGGGGGAGATTGTTAGGTTCATGAAAAAGACTCGGTCACCCCAGGTATTGTCCAGTTTAGCATAGCTCGTAGTGATGAATATGTGGCATGAATTAGGGGGAAGCTAATTCAAAAGCTTCTCCTTAACCAGAAGTGTATGGGTTACTTAGTTCATGCCTATTACAGTATTTCTCCTATAAGGTACTATAAAGATGATTCATGGTGGAGTGCAAACTTGAAGTCAAAGGCCCTTGACGACATCATCAGCATTGGAAGCTTTGTGGAAGCTCTTGTTCTTAATCATTATGTACTTGTTAGGAAAATATTATAAGTAATTCCGTATATCGTCCCATGGGGGAAGATTGTTAGGATTTCATTTTATGTGATGACATTATGGAATTACCATAGTTTATCATAGTCGCATACGCAAGGACTAGATTAGGCAAGTTTGCATAGTTTAGTAGTGTATGGACTATATATACCCCTTCAAGGCTTCCATGGAGGGGTGAGACTTGTAAACATTTTCATTTCATTTATCACACACACACTTTCTCTCTCTAGAGAAAGTGTGCTTTTTGTTTACTTTCTCCCTCTACTCTCTTTCTTTAGGAATCATGACTATCATATGGTTTGATTCACCTAGACCACCAGATCTATAATTCTTTGTTTCTAACATTTTTAAATAAGTGGGTCATTATAGTTTGAATGTGATATTTGGAATTTAAAGATCGATTTGGTGTTTAAAGACTTGATTATTATCATGTCGTTTGAAGTTTGATCGATCGTTTGGAAATTTGTTAGTTTGGAAAAATTGGGATCTTCGTTCGTCGAGCTTTAGAAGTTAGTTGCTTAAATTTGATTGTCTTTGTAGAAGATCGTTTGGGCCGATTTGTTTGTTTGGTTGACCGTTTTGAATCTGTCGGTTAATGTTTGATTGTTCGTTTTGAAGTCATCGGAATTTAATTTGGATCTAATTTGTTTGGGATTGCTTTTGAGAATCGATCGTTCATTTTGAATTAGGCTAGTATCTTTAGCATTTGGAAATTGGAATTTTGAATTTAATTTGAAGCAGGTGGAGGAGTTTAAGTCACGGTGGAGATTGTTGGAAAAGTGACTTAAACTTTAAGGCTTGTTTCATAAACTTGGTAACTTGTGTGACTTGTCCACCAAGTTTGTTTAGAATTTTGAAACTATTATATGACAGTTAGTTTAGCCTATAAATAGAGATCGATAGGTTTATTTTTATTTATACCTTTTGAATTAATGTTTTGTACCTTTTGAATTAGAAGTTGGTACATTTTGAATTGTAATTTTGTATTGGTACATTTAAATTTGGTTTTGTATTTGTTTTGGTTATTTGAATAAAGCTTCTGCTTTGTTTGTCTATTTGTTTGTTTGTTTCATTTTTGAATTATCAACAAAGTTTATTTTGATGGTTTATGAGGTTATTGAACTTTTGGAAGGTAATAAGCTTAGATTTGAGGGCTTATGGCTTTTTTAAGTTTTTAACCTTAAGTTTATAAGCTCATATGTTAGACTTATGAGTTTTTTACCATTTCAAAAGTTGGGTGTTTGTATAGCTCATATGTTGGGCTTACGAGCTTATGTAAAAGTTTAAATTCTAATAAGCTCTCTTTTGTAGCTTATATGAACTTATCAACTTTTATGTGTCGTTTATAAGCTAAATTTAACAAGCTCATAAGCCAAACAAAATGAGCTTATTATATGTTTCTCATAAGCTAATAAGCCAAAGACAATAAGCTTATTAGCTTTTCATTTTTTACATAAACCCAAATATATCATTAAGTTGTGTTTATATGTAAATAAAATATAGATATGAGAAAAGTTTAAAAGACAGAAAAGAAAGAAAAAACAATTTTAAATATCTTTTATGTAATATAAAAAAGGGAAAATTCCCTAAAGAGTCCGAGTTTAAGGGTGCTAGTCACCTTCTCCCCTAAAAAACATTTTTAAGCCAAAAGAGTCTGGGGCGACTGTGCGATGGGGAAACCTCACCACAACACGCCATGTGTCCGTATTTGTAATGTATAAATATTTTGGGCAACTGGTACTATTAGGGCGACTGGTTTTTTGGTCATTTTACATTTGTAAAAGGACTGACAAAAAGTACATCCGTCATAGGGCGACATGTACTTAGGGCAACCAAACTAGGGCAACTATTACTTTATATATATTTTTTTTCATTTATACAAATTAAAATATTACTTATACCAAAAAATTATACTAATACCTACAATATACTCCCCCACTTTATTTCCCACCTTCTCTCCCACATCATCACACAGAAACCTCTCCATCTACCTGCCCCATGTTTTCCCCCGTTTTGATTAAAATCCATATTTTCTTCAAAACGACATCTGCATTTCCTTGTAATCACATTATCTGAAACTAATCTTTATTCCAAACACATATCAGTCATTTGTTGGAGCAGATGTGGTGCTTGCCGGTAAGTTTAAATTATATTGATTATATTTATAGTTTATAAAATCTTTTTTGTGTTTTCACTGGTTTTTTATTGTTAGTAATTTAAGTTGTATTTTCAACCCAAGTTATAATGGTTTGTTTGATGAATGGTTAATGAGCGGATTTGATGTTCAAAAGAATAAGTTAGTCAATAGCATGGTGTTAGTGAATTGAATCCAAGAACATAAATTGATGCCTATTGTTTTACTAATTTATAAGATATGTGTTTGTTAAATTTTGTAATTTTTGATTTTATAAGTTTATGAGTTTCATTGTATTTGGACACCAGTGTAAGTGTAGTCTGTTCACTCTTGTTTTTTTAGTTATACACTTAAATTATGAGTATTTTGGTTGACTATGTTCAGAACCTCTGTTATTGAACCTGATTGTTGTTTATATTGTTCCAAGATTATGTATGTAAAGTCATCATTAGGAGTAAATTGAATTATTTCTGGTTTATTAAGCGAAAGTTAGATGTGAAGCGTCGTATTTTGTTTCGGAGTACATGTTTTGGACCTTGGTTGGATTTAATGTTGTTTGACCATGAACCACTACTAATAGATTATATGCTACGAAAACAGCATAAAGTTGATGATCAGCATCATGATATGCCCTTGATTTATTATATGGAAGGTTATAATCTACATTTTGGTCGTCGAGAGTTTTCTCTTATCACCGGTTTTCATTTTGGAACTGTAAGTTTTGACTTACATAGTTTTGGTGAGCTAAAGTTTCTGAATAGGGTATTCCCCAATAAGATAGGTTTTAGTATTACAAACTTAGATATTATTGGTGTTATTAAGGACAAGGAGATGTTTAGCAAGCTATCTGATGATGATGCAATACGTCTTTGCCTTTTGTTAGCTCTGGAGGTAATATTTATAGGACGTTTGTTGACATTCAATGTGGATGATACCTTGTTCAGTTTGGTTGAAAATATTGAAGCATGGAATTCATTTCCTTGTAGTGAGCATTTGTGGTGTCATTTATATGATGAAAATAAGAATTTATAAGAAAGGCATGGTGACGATCACTATTACGGTTTGTTTAAAGATCGCAACTATGTTCCCACATATACGTTGTCTGGCTTTGTGTTTGCTTTCCAGGTTAGAAATTTATTTTAAATTGATTAAATTTAATTTATGTTGACTTACATTTGATATTATATTTAGATTTGGATTCTGGAGACATTTGAAAGATGTGAAATTTGGTGGATTAAAGACCCAAAAGTAATACCAAGAGCACTCGGTTGGTCGAAGAAGTCGTTATTTACAAGATCATATTATGCTTACCCTTTTTCAAAGGTTAATGCTAAACTCTCAAAATTTTATTATTAGTAGTTTATTACATATTTGTTTATTACAACTCACAAATTATTTCTATAATATCTTTAGGAATCAAGGTCAACGTCAGATCTCCGACCTACTATAGCTGAGTACCAATCTTCATGGTGGATAGATAATAACTTATATTTTCAAGAATTCGTTCCCAGGCTCCTCCTATCAAAGAACATCATGGTCTTTTTGAAACATATCTTCCAAAGTTGGAGAAAGCATGTAAACGTGGAAAAACATGTTTCATGGTTTCATCGATTGGTGGAACAACTGATAATATTGTCACGAAAAAATGGCTTAACGATCTTGTGATTATGGAGTTAAATTTTTGTCTTTTCAAATTGGAAACTATTATTCAGGTTATGTTTTATTCCGAGTATATAATACTGTTGCATTTTTTTGAATTTTTTATTTAAGTATAGATATCAATTTTTATGTCCTTGCACATGAAAGAAGTGACAGACAGGCTAAGCTAAAGTTTACTGATGAATTCTCAAGTATGACATCTGACTTATGCGATTCACTCAATAGCATGTTTGCTAATTTGATCGAGCCGGCTGATCCTGATGAAGATATTGCTCAGGTAATGTTGTTAAATGTCAATATCAAGTTATTGTTTAGGATCACTTACCTTGATTTATTATATTTCTGCATTATAGGATTATCTTCTAGAAGAGGAATTGAGATTGTGCTTAGAAACATCAAAAATTAATTGTCGATGAGAATAGGATTAGGCTGGATGAGGCAAAAAGGTTGAGGTTGGAAGAAGAGAATATGTTACAGTTGGAGCAACAGAAGAAAAATTTATTGTCATTGTAAAAATTTATTGTCTAAGTTAGCACCTGCGAAGAGGATTCAGCTTTGTTCATCTTCAGAAAAGATAAAACCCAAAGTTAGTTGGGTTAAGATCAAAAAATACCGTCAACAAGTTTATGATCCATGCACCGCCGAATTTCTAAAAAATGTTAAACCATGGGTTGAGGTATCAAACGTTTGCTACTAATATACAAATCAATATTAGATGTTACAATGTGATTTAACTAACAAACTTAATATGTATTTGTAGGATACTTCGCGAGTATTACAGTCTATTGACACAGTTTGGTTGAGTGATGATATTGAACGTTTTCTCGGGCAATCAGGGCAGATTAAATGTAAATTTCCATGGAACGATGATTATATTGTAGATAGGAATTTCTGGCTTAAGTTGGTTTGCTTAGACCCTGCAAGGAAAGGTTGGCTAACTGAAGAGGTAAGTATATATTGAACAACTATAAATACAATTTGTAATCGTAAAGTTCAAAGAAATGACCTACCTAAAAGCTTTCTCCACTACTAATCACATTAAATTCGGCTGTCCTTTACATCTAGTAAGACAAGATCCCACTATTCACCTCTTGTACTTTTAAGTTTTGCATTTTTTTTGTTTGATTATTTTTCCCCTTCCTATATATTTGCTCATCACCCTACCCTTTTCCATACCACATTCTAGTTAGATAGATTTTATTAACTCAAACTTCCTTCCACTACAATGTCTCACCTATCTCAACTAGCATTCGATGCAAACTCGAACCAACTCACAGACATTGTGACTTTGTTGTTTCATAATGACAATCAAAGGGACTTTCAGTTGGTTAGGGATACATATGTATCTTGCCAACACTTGATGGTTCGATGCGAGGAGAGGCATGAGCAAATACTTGAGTTGCAAAATTTGGTTGGGTCCACTGTTGTTGCAGAATGTGTAAGGTTGCTTCAGAAGTTTCAGCAAGATGACTTGGAGTCATCTAGGGGCATGATGAGGCTTATCTGTGAGACACAGCTTAAGGTCCTTAAGAAGCTCTCTTTCATTGCTCTGTTGCACAGACAGTGATTCAGTCATGTTCTATTTTGTGCTCCCTCTTCTGTCAACGTTTGCTTTTGTGTTCTAGTTGTTAGGGTGTGGTAGTTGTCTGTTTAGTTTCTTTTGTCATGGGAATCATCCTGTAGATGTCATGTTATGGTGGTGTTATCTTTTGTTAAGTATGAAGGCATGTGTGTTCCATCAGGCTATTAGTTAATGAAGTTATCCTTGGTTATGGCATATTGTTCTTCCATTTGTTGTTAAAACTTATTATTGAAAAACATAACATATAAAACACAATCAAGTTGTATCATATCAATTAAAAACAAACATTAAAGTATATGAAACAACATCTAAGTATCTGAGATCTTAAAAATAAAAAATTAATTTTCAAAATTTAATTCACATGTTAATTTTTCTAAATTTTTCTTAATTTTTCATCAGGTCCAGCTTCCCGTTGTGCTAGAACGTGCAAATATTTTTCAAAAGAATGGAATTGATCCAAGCAAGTATACCATTACGTTTAGGCTAGCCGACAATGTTCCCAAGCAGGGGGGCGTATTTGGTGATTGTGGTGTGTGGGTTTGTATACTTTTATATAGGTTGGCGCATGGGTTGTCGTTGGATGTAGATGATCCTGTTGACGTTGCCTTGGCGTATCGAGAGAAGATGGTTCGATTTTTTTTAAACACAAATGTTAACTATAATTTGGTATCACAACATTTGTTTAACATTTTTTTTCATTACCCTTTTTCTTACTTTAAACCTTGTACCGAATTTGTTTCAAGATTGTGTTCTACTTTAAACCTTGATTCTACTCAAATTTATTTATTAACTTACAAAATGATAAATCAAGAAACACTGAATATTAATATTTAAATAAGTATATAGTCATTGAACAAGTAATAAACGTTAATATAAGAACGATAATAGACAGAAACAATAGTATCATCATCATCACTGAATTCCCTTTTCTTGTCTAAAGTCTTTTAACGCTGCTAAGGAACTCTTCTTTTTCACCCGGCCTTTTGAGTACATCGTCAATCTTGACGAGAAGGTCCCTAACAAACGCTATATCTTTGTCTTGCAATTCTAAGAAGAATAAAACAGTCGCAATCTTGTTATCCTTCAAATTTGCCTTTGCATCATCTATGATGGTCTGCCTCGTATTAATACTAGCTTGTAGTTCTTGAACAGACAACATCAATTGCTACCTTATTGAAAGGTTGGTTTGTATATATTTGTGGATTGCCACATTCAACATATCCCACAAATCTCTAGAGTTAGATGCCGCACGTAGTTCGTCAACTGGTGATTGATTCATCTTTACGTGTATGTTTGTTTCAACAAGATGAGAAAGATGTAAAGTTTGGCTTGTGTATGATTTGTTTATATAGTGGTTTTTTATAAACGTTGTGATTCTTTAATTCATTTAAATCATGTGTCTTTGTAAGATTCATTGATTCCAAACCGTTGTGATGATTCCCGTATAGTCTGGACCCTTTATAAAGCCCTAAAACTTACCCAAAGCCCATAACATTAACAAATTATCAATTACGTAGTATATAATTAGAATTGCCCCTAGGATTAAACTTACTTTACATTGTTTAAATTATATTAAAAGTACATAAAGAAAAGTCTCACAATCTCACACAAGTACATGCAAATCTATGGATACATCTAAATCTTCACTCTCTTCAAAGTTTTCTCAGAAACCTTCTATTTCTTCCATGGATAATAGCAAAAGGTACGTAAATAGTTTCATTTTTAATTAGTTTACATTGTTGTTCATGTTTTTCAGAGTTTCCTTCCCAAATGTTTGTTTATTGAACTTATGAAGTAAGTTTACATATTCAATATATACAGGATTGATGATTCCACTGAAAACTATTCACTTTTTGAAGTGAACTATGATGGTATGTTCGATGAACTACCTTTAAGGTATGCGTATGGAAAAGTTTTACCACTTAAGTTGTCAAACTCAAACAGGATGACTTACTCTGAAATTTTAGACATGCTTGTCTACAAACTGGAATGTGAAATTCGAGCTCTGTTTTATTCTATTCCTAGAAATAGCCTAGAAACAGGTTTGACTATTGTTGAATGTGACAATGATGTGAAAAAAAATGTATGATACGGCTGAGTTGTATAGGTTGATCAAGTTGTATATTAGCCATTTTCCTTGAAACTTAGCGTCTTACTATTTTAAAAACTTGACTTTCAATGAGGCTCATGGGGACATACAGTCTAAAGTAACAAGTCATGAAAAACTAAAAAGTCATGGAAATCTTGCTTTGATGACATTTGATGAGAGTCTTTCATGGGAAAAAGAACAATCCATTTCACCACTCCTAAGAACACCACCCCTTAAGAAAAGAAGAAAAGGTATTGCTTTTCAAGGGAAGAATTTGTATGCGGATTTTTTGCATGCTGACCGTGTTGATGATCACTTTGATGTTCTTGATCATTGGAGTTATAAGGATGTGTATGGTGGTGGTTGCTTTGATGTTAGTGGTTCATTCAAATGATTTGATTGTATAGAAGAACCTGTGGGTTGTGACGATGGTTCACTTCCGGTTAAGATTAAAGATGAATTTGAAAATGAGGTAATTTTGGATAATGTTGTGTCTTCTCCACTTAATTTGTTAATGCTATCAAAAAGAAAGGGTAAGAGTAGGGTCAAGTTTACAAGGATGAGAGGAATTATAAAGAGGTCAAAGATGGTTAGCTTAAGAATGTGGGTTAAAACAAACTATTGAAGATGTGGGTGATGATCATCTTAAAGATATTGGTTATTCATTTAACAATGATATCAAACATCATTGTTAAATATCAACCTTAGTCTTTAAGTATGATATTTAACTAGTATTTCATGTTTTTCGTTAGTATGCAAGAAAGTACTATAATAAAGTCCAAGTATGTGCCTATGTACATGTTTTGTATGTTGTGCTAAAACTCCATGGTTGCCTAACTGTTTACTCTAGTTCCAGTTGCTAGAAGTAAAGGTTAGATGAAGGTTAGAATGTTCTCTGTTTTGTATCTAGCCTTATCACAGCTATTTGGTTTTGTTATCCGAGATAGTATGTTATAAGAATAATAAAGAAACGACTCAAAAGAGACTCGTTTAACAACATAACATTGTCCACATTCATGAAAGATCAGAGTCGATAAACTAGCCACAAGATCGTCACCATACAAACATCATAGCAAGTTTTTAATATCATACACAAAGTGTTTTTGCTGAATGGAACCAAAACAGTTTATCAAAACATTTCACGCGGATAACCTCCGTCTGTCGCTCCAAAGCCAGCAACTTCGTTACTGAGATAAACATGCTTAAAAAAGTCAACGAAATATTGAGTGAATCCATAGAGTTTTTGTAAATAAAAAGTGAACACAAGTATTTTTAATCATCGAAAACTTGTGGATCAAACAAGTTTTAATCACTAATGCATTAAGCTCATGCCACCGAAACCTTAACCAACATATTATAAATATGTAATCACATGCCCCCACAACTAGGTAATATTGCAATATACCTAAGAAAATTCTCAATACAAAATGTCCTTTAGGGGTGATCGCGCCATGGATGTCACAACCCCAGACAGGGCAGTCACGGCCCAATAGATCTATTTAATGTACTAGCGCTCACCCATCATAGGCAATTAACAGTGCATGAAATTTAGGGGCCTTTCTGCAATAGGTACTTATGCAATTAGTTCACAATCGGGTCCAGCAACCATAAATCACTTGTGTTTAATTTATAAAACTAGCATGTATCTCCCTCGCGGGGTTTATGAAAAACATTTATAAGTAGAAAAGCGAGGCTATGAACTCACAGAGATATCAAAGATATCACAGAGATATCCTAAGATGTGCGCAACATGGCTTCTTGACTTAACTAAAGTATTTTGACCCCCAAATTGACATATGACCTGTTCTTATATGTAATTAAACATCTACCAAATTTCGCCGTCTAATTCCAATTTTAGGTATGATTATCTACACATTTGTCATTTTTAGTCAAGACGTAAAAGTCGCAATTCTGGAATTAGCTCATGTTTAGGGGCCTGTATCTACCAATCTATAAATGGTATAAACTCAAGGTTTTCACCCTTGGAAAGCCCTTGAAGTCTAGTTTTCAAAACATTAAGCCAATCACTCATACCATTTACCAATCCATGGGAAATAGATTTTTACTAACCCTAAGTCAAAACAGAAAGTTGACTGAATTTCTTACTTTTGCCATTTTAATCATAACTCCTAATCTAGGATAGCAATGGATGTGAGGCCAAGTGCTAAAGCTTCCCTATGATGTCTAGTATTGACCCATGCTTTAAAACCCAAACATTTAACTCATAAACCTGGTGTTTAATACGTTTTCTAAACCGAAGTCCAGAACTGACCCATTTTAGTATTTTGACCATATATCACTCAATAATAATAATTGGTTGACCATCCAACTATCACATCATGCCAAGACATATATCTATCCACCCATAACTTTTGTTTACAGACCCTAAGCCAAAAATTTTGAGAAAACAACACGTTTTGCTACTGTTTCAAAACAGCCTCTATAAAATCCAACCAAACCTATTTCTAACTCATTTAAAACACAATCAACTCTTATGCAAAGCCACAACACATATCCTAAACATATCCCATACTCATCAATATATATTCTTATAGCAAGTAATAATATCAAAATAGTCTTATAAGAAAAATTTAGGAAAAGTAAGAAAGATGGCTCACTATAATGATCACCCAAAATAGTTATTAACAACAAGTTTTCCTAGCCACCAAGCTTTACTAGGACATCATTTCTTGACATGCATGACCATCTTCATATTACTCTTCTAAATCAGCCCCAAATATGTATAAACTTCCTTGAAAACACCCTTTAATCACTTCAAAAAGTATAGAAAACCATACTAGGTAGTCACATTCACTAGTAGGTTATTATTTGATTAGTAAAATTTGATGGAAAGGATGTTGTGTTGTTGATGAATTCGGCAAAAGGGAAGAACAAAGGAGATGTATAACTCTTTTTTTTGTGTGTGTGATAGAAATGAATGGAAGGAGTGAAGTGTGAGTTTGGTATAATGTATGCATGCAAGGGACTTAAGACACTTGTCTTAGTCCTTGCACCTCATCTTGCCACGCCTCATATGAGGTGGTGGTGAGGAGTTTAAGTTTAAATTTTGTAAACTTTGATGTTTAGGGTATAAATTTTAAGATAGGTAGGTAGTTTTGAGGCTAACGGGTATCAACGTAAAATAAAACGAGAGTTAAGGCGAAACCACGAAGTAAAAACGAATATGATAAAAATAATTCTACATTAAACGGAATACTTTTCTGAAAAGTTTAATTTACGTAAGGTTCAAGACGAATAATTGTTTTAAGCATAGCTCGTAATTAATTAAAACGACGATTTCAATAAAATGTCTAAATGTAAATAAAAGTAACTTGTTTAAAATTTATAAATTAATTATGAGATTAGAAATAGTAGTGACCTTAAATACGGGGGTTTACATCCTCCCATCCTTACGGGAGCGACGTCCCGGCGCTCGATTATTGCCACGTCCTCGCTTCTTGCTCGGAAATAGATGCGGATACCTCTTCATGAAAAAGTCTTCTCTTTCCCATGTAAATTCTGGACCTCTCCGTGAGTTCCAACGAACCTTAACAATAGGAATTCTGCTCTGCTTCAACTGTTTTACTTCACGGTCCATAATTTCCACGGGCTCTTCGATGAAGTGCAATTTATCATCCAGTTGGATTTCTTCAAGTGGAATCACCAAGTTCTCATCCGCAAGGCACTTCTTGAGATTTGAAACATGAAACGTATTATGAATACCACGAAGTTTTTCCGGTAACTCTAATCGATACGCCACAGGACCAATTCTTTCAATAATCTTGAACGGTCCCACATAACGTGGACTCAACTTTCCCCGTTTACCAAAGCGAATTACGCCTTTCCAAGGCGAAACTTTGAGCATAACCATATCACCCACATTAAACTCCATCGGCTTTCTTCTTACATCAGCATAACTCTTCTGACGGCTTCTGGCAGTTATCAACCGATTCTTGATTTGAACAATCATTTCTGTTGTCTCTCGGACCAATTCTGGGCCAGTGAGTTGGCTATCTCCAACCTCACTCCAGCAAACCGGCGATCTACACTTTCGCCCATATAAAGCTTCAAACGGCGCAGCCTTAATGCTCGCATGATAACTGTTATTGTAAGAGAATTCGACCAATGGTAAGTGTCGATCCCAACTACTACCAAAATCAATTACGCATGCTCGCAACATGTCCTCCAGCGTCTGAATAGTTCTCTCGCTTTGACCATCTGTCTCTGGGTGGTAAGCAGTGCTCATATCCAGTTAGGTTCCCATCGCTTCTTGCAGTGATTTCCAAAATCTTGATGTAAACAAACTGTCTCTATCAGAGATAATTGATGTGGGCACGCCATGCTTACATACAATTTCCTTTAAGTATAATTGGGCGAGTTTCTCTATGCTGTCAGTCTTCTTCATCGGCAAGAAATGAGCAGATTTGGTTAATCGGTCAACAATAACCCAAATGGAGTCATAACCACTTGGCGTTCTTGGAAGTCCTGAGACGAAATCCATGGTGATTTTCTCCCACTTCCACTCTGGGATTTCAGGTTGTTGAAGTAGACCGGATGGCTTTTAGTTCTCAGCCTTAACCTTGGCACAGGTCAGCCATTTACTGACATAGGTTGCGATCTCAGCTTTCATGTTCGGCCACCAATAGAGCTTCTTTAAGTCTTGATACATCTTGTCGGACCCTGGGTGAATGGAATATTTAGACTTATGTGATTCATGCATGATCAAATCCCGTAGTCCTCCATAATTCTATATTAGTTACATCATACTATCAGTTCGGGATAACCAAATATTAAGAGGTCATAGTAGTGACGTTAATGAGGAGCTAGGACACATTCAATTCGTTCAAATCCAACAACTAGTCGAGTTATACGCTAACCCCGAAGAGGCCTCATTATGAAACTCCCTAGTAATATAGTACTTTGATAACCACATATAATTCTATATAGCTACATCACCGTCTAATCGTTTTCGTGAAATCATATTTATAAAGTAAAAACGTTTATAAATACGCCTTTAGCAAAAATGACCTAACTTTATCGTTTTAAGTCCGTTTCTCGCGTTTCTTACGTCCACACTTTCGTATTAAGACGAGTGATCAAAATATTACGTTTTTAAGTTTTCAACATTCTGTGGTGAATAGTGTTTTTACTGTTCATAACAGCTATAAACTTATTTTTATGTTTTAATTAGCGTAAACTCGTAAAGGTAATAACTTATCCGTTTTAATCCTGATTTTAGCGATTCCTTCGAGCATGTCTTTGTTAATGAAAGATATATCATATTTTATAAAGTTGGGTATGTTGATGAATAGTAACTTTTACTGTTCATAGTTTATAAAATCACTTTTATAAACATTAATTATTGTAAATGTCATAGTTATTCTTTATAGATCCGTTTTTAGCGATTCTTTTGAGCACGTTCTCGTAATTAAACGTTCTATTTATTTATGATGTTTTTCAAAAATAAAGTCTCCTGATGAACAGTAACTTTTTATAAAAGTATCAATTATCATAAACTTGTTATAGAAGTATCTTTTTTGTTATAAGTCGGTTTTTTGAGTTCTTTACATATTCGGAGTCGTCTCGAGAAGTACTAATTTTATAAAAAAATAAAATCCATGCCATGGATTTCATGCCAAAATATCCCTTATATAATCTTTTATATACTTAATTACATAAACTAAGTTTACATACTTTTCCACTTTATAAAATTACCACAAGTCTTCATAGCCTTATTTGTCATACATGATACATATACTAAGGTCCATAGTCCATCTTTTGTCCACACAAGTCCATGATAACAATATTAACAAGATTAGTAAGTTATTTACAACACTTTTACTTGTAGCTTTTTAAATAAACCTTAAAAAACCCTAATCTTGCACATACACTTTTTATGCTTAACCAAGAGTGTAAAACACTTATGTATCCATTTTAACATGATGTTAACAACAACATATCTTATGTAAAAGTGTACAAAACAATGACAAAAAGTAAAAATCCTTTTACATGTTTAAAAGCATCCTAATGGTGATTTAGCTATATATAACATATATATACTCATAAAAATGATAAAAGTAAAGACATAAAGGTTTTTAAATAACCTTATATTGATGTATGATGATGAGAAATATGTCATAAACCCTTGTTTAGACTTTAAACCCAAGCTTGTAAGTTTACAAACCCTAGATTAGTTTGAAAACCCTAATCCTTCCTTTCTTGCTTCAATCCTTTTAAAGGTTTAATCAAACCCTTAAAACATATTGAGGTATCTTAGATATAGTGTATGAAAGCTTGTATGAGTTGTATAACAAGATTGTATGGTTTGTTTGGGTTGGCAATTTGAGCCGTGGGTTTTGGTTGAGAGAAAGACAGATAGAATTGAATTTTTGTTAAGTCTTGAGAGTGTGTAAGTGTTATCTCAATGCATGCATGTGGTGTATACTTATAAAGGTGGTATTAGGCTAGTTATCTTTGACCAACTTTCAAAGGGGGGAGGGATTTTGGACGTTGGAACCATAGGGGAACAAGATGAGGGTCTTAAGGAGACTAGTGGTCAAACCACTAGTCTTAGACCCTCCTTAATGGTTTGTGTTTTCTTGTTTACTCAATTTGGAATCATCCCATTGTTTTAAGGAACTTGTTTACTAGCTCTTTTCTTTTCTTGGTAATTTATATGTATACTTGTATTGATAAGAGTTGAAAGTAATGTAAAGTGTATACTTTAAATTTGTAAAGTCTTGGTTACCTTGTATATATATATGGGACATGTATATATATATATATGCATATGGGTAAAGTTTTATAAACTTTGATCATTGAATAATAACATAGGTATTCGTTGAAGCGTAGATTAATTCTTACGGTTCTGGGAATACCTAATTGTCATTTATCGTGAAACGTAAACACTTTTACGTATCAAATAAAAATAACTTGTGCAATGTTTATAATTATTCTCACAATAATTACTTAACACTTGCTTGATGTAAACATTTAATTACTTGATGCTTGCTTACGTTAACTGATCATTTTTAGCTTACGCGATTTAACTTAATGTTTACGATTTAAAAGCAACACGTACAATACAAAAGATACATTGTAGATTTATTGATGACATCAATGACCCTAAAACACGGGGTGTTATAGGTGTCATTTTATACACTATTTCGGGGTTATTTAACCCCTTAAATCATGCAAATATGCCCAGATTATGTGCTTAATCGTAACTTGGGCTCATTTGGAGAAGAAACGGACAAGACTACAACTCTACACCAAGAACCATGAAGAATTATTCACTCAGAGCCTAGAGACGGCATCGCAAACATAAAGCGATAGCCTTATGACATTAATGGTGACGGCGTCAGAGATTCAACGACGGCGTCAGGACGTGGCCGACTTAAAGTGGATCTTGAACCATCTACTTGGTGATGGCATCAGATGTATAAAGTGACGCCGTCGCAGCGATATCTTTATAAATATGAAACCGATTTTAGGGTTTTAAGAGTGCAACTTTGTATAACTTTAGGGAGATGAACCCTAGCCTTTGTAGCAGCTTCATAGGTCATTTTTAGGGCCTCAAAACCCTATTATACTACCTTGGATCGATGTTTTAATTCAAGTAAGGTTATTTATCATTCATCATTCAATATGTCTATGTGTTATGTGATTGATTTATCTTCTTGCTTTTATTATAACATGCTAGGCTAAACCCTCCTTTGTATTTGCTTATGATTGCATGAAAGTTAGATTGTAGATCCTATTACTGTTGCTTCTTGTTGATAAATGTGCGTGTTAGGCTTTAGAAAACCAGATTTTGTCTGTATCGTTGTAGACACATCTAGGGAAACGCGAGTGCATAGAAAGGATACCATCAGGTAACAATCTTCATACTACATTACCCCCTTATATGGTTGATCCCTCTTAAGGTATTTCATACGCAATTAATATACTCTTAGGGGCCTTGTAATAGTCTTCATACTACCTTACTTGTGCATTACCCTAACAGAATATTAAGTAGACGGCGGGTTTGTGTAATCCGTTCATGACCTAGGAAATACTTACACAGATCATTACAAGTCTGACAAGGCAGCAGGATTAGGAGAAGAAATCTGATTAGCAATGCATGATTAAGTAAATACATTTAATTATCATAAAGTTATCACCAGTAGATTAGAAATTAGTTTAGATAATAGTTAAACAAACCAACCTCTCAAACCATAGATTTACCTGCTTTTATAAATATAAAAATACAAAAATAATCTTCTCTCAATCTCTAGAATTCTGTTAGACCGTGATCAAGCATTCCCAACCCATTCTCCTAAAGAATGATAACAACCCCTAGTCTTGCCTATAAAACTACTACAACGCTTAGGTGCTCTGCATAAGGAGTTGTAACACTTCGTGTAGAAGTCCTACGACGATCGCATCAACTTTGTATTTTTATTTGAATGAATAAAATTTAGTTTGTTTGAAAAAAATGAAAAAGAAAATAAAAATTGTAGGTGGGTAGGGCCCGAATAGCATGTTGTGTGTGAGAAGGTGTTTTGGTGTGTAAGTGTTAAAAGTAATGATGAGGTGACACTAAGATGACACTGAAAATGAAAAATGGCATGTTATGATACCCTATGCTCTTTATAGTAAAATTGCCTCTTAATGTTTACAACACCAACTACCACCATGTACCATTTTCCTTCAAAACTCCATTATTATTTTCACCTACCCATAACACCTTTATTAATTCAAAAATAACTTCACAACTACCCCATTTACTCTATTTGTTTGCTTATCTTTTCATACTTAGGTATTATATAAACTAACTTTCTAGAAAAATATATACATTTCCTATATTGATCTTCTACTTCCATACATCTATTACTCGACCTCTCTAGTAATTTTTATAGCTATCACTGTAAATTATATTATCATTCGAGAGTCGATCGATGTTGATAATCTGTCATCATCCACCTCGGCATATAGTCTAAGGAGTTTTTAGTTTGCAATGTGGTTTAGGTTACCTTCATAAAAACATTATAAATTTCCTTTTACTATTTGTGCGGAATGTAACCAGTAAATTTCTTCATTTGTTGCTAATAAAATATTTTATGTCTTTGTTGTGCTTGATTTGATAATTGGTCTTTGTCGTTTTGGTTAGTTTCTATGGCCAATAAATCGATTGTCTTTTGTGCTTGATATGGATTCTAACCAGTGAATTTGTAGTTTTATTAGTTTTATGACACTGTAAGTCCAATGTCTTGGATCTATTTAGACTTTTGTAAGACAATAGCTAACTTGAATAAATCCAAATCAACTATATGAGAGAGAATGACTATGAATACTATGTGCTAATGCGGAATCTTAACACAAGTACTAAGAAGAACACAATGTAAAACTTTGCTATTTACTATTAATCTCTATTAGAATTCTATTCCAATCTCGTACTAAACATTATGCTGTAGGGTTCCTTTTATACACCAAGGAACCCTAATGGGCTTTATAAACGTGTGAAAGGATAATGCATATCCTTTCCTAAGATATCTCCTAAGATATCTCTAAGATAACTATTATCACTATTCTGTTACATAAATAGACTTAACTATATGAGACCAGTACTAACTATAGTACTGCCACACTTAACTTAGTACTGACAGACTTAACTATATCTACCAGACTTAACTCTATAACTACCAGACTTAAGTCTGTTTACAATAATTCCTAACAATCTTCCCCTAACTTGAACTTTACTTATGATCTTCAAGTTTCTTTGAGTGTCTTCATTATAAGCTTCTTGAGGATTTTATGAGCATTATCTTTGGAATTATTCTTGAACTACAACATGATGATCTTCCTGTATAAACAGGTTCTTGACTTCTATCAGCAACTCTTGAAATCATCACTACCTAATCTTTGCAGCAACTAATCTTCTAAGTATCATAATCAGCACTTTACAGCAACAAGTCATATCTCTTCAGCAACATTTTAATAAGCAGCAACATTAACTATATGTACATCAAATCATAAAGTTTTAGTCTATTCTCATCACTTCCAGGTGTATTAACTCCTGTGAGAGGTGAATCATTGAAAATTTAATGGATTTGATATCTCTTTACTAGTTAGCCATTAACTCTAGAGTAGCTAATGTTTGGTTTATAAACCATGGTACATTGATAACCATTTCAACTCTTAGTACATGAAACATAGTGAGTTGAAATACCATATGATTTTTAGCAAATCATTAGCTATTAACGGATTTGATTAAGCCTTTACTAAGTAACCGTTTGCTCTTGGGCTAGCAAATCCTTTGGTGGAATCATTGCATCACCCTGGTAGACTAGTAACCAGTTTAACTTTTTAGAACGTGAATCATTGGTAAGTTGAATACCATCCAGTTTTTGGTAAACTGTTAACCATATAAATAGATTTTCCACAGCCTTTACCACAAGCCATAACCTTATGGGCTAGCCAACCTTTTACAAACATAGATATGGTGAGTTGATAACCATACAATTTTTGGCAAATTGTCAGCCATAAACGGATTTGAGAAGTCTTTACCAAGAGCCGTTTGCTTTGGACTAGCCAGTCCTTGTGTCTGTTAGACATGGTAGACTGATAACCATTTGTTGTGTTAGTGCATAGCACCTCCACCAAGTGTTATCTCTTCTCAACTCCATTTTACATAAACATCTATCTATCTATATACCATAGCTCTGAAAATTCTTTCAAACATTTAAAATTTTATTTCTGTTGCTGAGCTTGTTTCTCAATTAACTTCAATAGTTAATATTAGACCTCATCTTTTCTATCTCCCAAAAGCTTATTTTCAAGCATAGCTTTGCAAACTCTGGGTGGTAGTGGATACTTAACCTCAGTTAGCATATAGATGTGTGCAGCCTCCAAAGTTAAACAATGAACAACACAACTATGAAAATATCTCCAACTAAGTACCTTTTGTTGATGTGTTAAATTCCAAACAACATCCTCTATAGATGGTGGATCAAACTTAGTCTTTAAATCCCCCCATAAAACCCTTTCAAATTCTTCTTCAGGTTTGTTATCTCCATACTTCAACATCATCAGCCTATACAATTCCTTGAGATCATCTTTTGTTAAATCATTTAATAAGCCTTGAAAATTCACATATACCACATCTGTGTTATCTTCCCTGATGATTTGATAAACACCTCTCTTTCGAGTTTTGATAATCTGCCATTTGACTATCTTTGCAGGTGCTGGTCCTTGTAGAATTGAACCCATTGGAAACTCTTCTAAAGATGGTTCATCCACTCTTTCCTCCATGTAGGCTTCAACATCCTCCTTAGTGCCAGATTTTGCAGATTCAAGCTTCTTCTGCAATGCTTTCCTTGCCAAAGATTTTCTTTTAGTATATCTTAAAACTAGTTTTTGAATCTCAACTTCCTCTTCTCTCTTCACTGACTCTTTATCCTTCTCTTTAGGAACAAAAACATC
>BQNB010089527.1:0-27386 GCA_026074375.1 Tanacetum coccineum
GTATCCGAGTCTAGTTTTGTGAATGGACATACTTACATGCATGAAAATATGTCTACTGGTACTAAAATGAGGACGAAAAATGAACATTCTGCAAATCAATTAAAATCTATGATTATTGAATAAGAATCAAAAGAAAGGAGATGAGTCAACTGAGAATAATTTACCATATCCCCTAGGTTTTACACCTTTAGAGGAGGTTTGTTCTATGCCACAAAACAATCAAAATGCAGGAACGACAACAAATGGGTCGGTGACTGTTGTGTTTAGTCTTTATTTTAGCAAAAGTCCAGGGTAGTCAAGTGTTAAGTTTTCGTGGGCTAACTTGTGTCCCAAGTCCAGCCCATGTGTTTTAGGGTTTGTTCTCCCCCCTCATCTCTATAAAAGGAGGTGAGGGGGAGGGGATTTTACACTTCATTCTTTCAATACTAATCATTCAATTAGGGTTTATCATCTTGTGCTCTCTTTCTTTCTTTTCTGTCGATCAATATATTGCTAGGTGTGTTCTATATTCGCAATGAAGTTATCCGTTCTAGTATCGAGGTTGTAGGCTATCAAAACCTACAAGTGGTATCAAGAGCCTTGGTTCGAAGGTTTGAATCGTTTAAACAGTAACAAGAAGCAGCAGATTGATCGACAGAGGTTCTGGTTAATTTCTTTTCTTTTGAGGTTAAAAAACAAAGAATAAGAAGAAGATAGGTGTTGGTTGCTATATGTTAGTCAATGACACAGTACTACAAAAGGTTTCTTTAATTGGGCCTAAGACTTAATTTTAAATAGTATAAATATCGGTCCAAGAATTAAGATTTGTTTCTATTTTCATTTTACAAAATAAAAGGTTATAACTTTGTAGTGTTTTGCACAATGGACTTTGTTAGTTTGTGATTGTGAGGTTTTTCATAAGGTTTAGAAAATTAATAAAGGGATTAAAGAATGACGAGAGCCAAGTTTAACATCGAGAAATTCGTTGGAACTGGTGATTTCGGGTTATAGAGAGTCAAGATGCGTGCTTTATTAATCCAACATGAATGTGAAGCAGCTCTGGAGGTTTTACCAGAGGATATGGAAGCTCAAGCGAAAACTAAGCTAAACAAGAAAGCTCACAGTGTCGTGATTTTGTGTTTAGGTAACAAGGTTCTGAGAGAGGTTACGGGGGAAACGAATGCAGCGGGGGTTTGGTCAAAGCTCGAGACTTTGTATATGACAAATTCATTGGCCAACAAGTTGTACCTAAAGAAGAAGTTGTATACATTCTGCATGCCGGCTGGATGAAAGATTTCCGAGCGTATAGATGAGTTCTACAAAATCGTTCTTGATTGACCAAATATTGAGGTAAAATTTGAGGATGAAGATCTTGCTTTATTATTACTCACTTCTTTACCAGCATCATACGAACACTTTGTGGATACCTTGCTTTATGGACGGGAAGCTTTGACTTTAGAAGACGTGATGGCCACACTAAATTCAAAAGAAATCAAAGAAAGGTCTAAGGTGAAGGGGGATGATGGTGAGGTTATATGTGAGGGGAAGAATTGTTTGTAGAGATTCACGTCAGTCAAAGGGAAAGTCAAGATTGAAGTCTCAAGATGGAAGACTCAAGTGCTATATTTGCCAATCTAAGGATCACTTGAAGAGAAACTGTCCGAAGAATAATCGTCAGAATTCAACATGTTACGTCAAGAAAGATTAGCAACCAAGCTCTAGTGGTTTGACTTATGACGATTCTGAGGTGATGGTGGTGATGAGCGCACATGCTCTGCTAGATTGGATTATGGATTCAGGATGTTCATACCACATGACACCCAGGTTAGATATTTTTTTGATTTTCTGGAATACGATGGGGGCAGTGTACAGCTAGGTGACAACAAGGAGTGTAAGATCAGAGGTATTGGCAAGGTGAGGATACAACTGAAAGATGGGTCAAGTTTTATGTTACACAATGTTAGTTATATTCCTGAATTGAAACGAAACTTGATATCGTTGGGAACTCTTGAAAAAGAGGGATATACCGTAAAATTGCAGTCGGGCAAAGTCAAGGTGATTAATGGTTTCAGGGTTATTCTATCTGGAATACGAAGGGATATATGCGTATACTCTTTGGATGGCCATGCAATGACAGGTGAGCTTAATGCTAGTGTTGAAGAAAAAGACAGTCTTGCGCAGGTTTGACAAAAAAAAAACTGGGACATATCAGCGAGGCGGGACTACAGGTGCTGAAAAAGCAAGGGCTGTTTGGCAAGAAAAGTCTAGGTAAGCTTGATTTTTGTGAGAATTATGTTCTGGGAAAGTCACATCGAGTTAATTTCGGTGTAGGAAAGCACACTACTCAGGGAGTGATAGACTATGTTCATTCAGACTTATGTGGTCCGTCTCAGGTGGAATCATTAGGAGGTAAAAGGTATTTCTTATCTATTGTTGATGATTATTCCAGGAGGGTATGGGTTTATATCCTCATGTTCAAACACGAAGCATTTGGAAAGTTTAAAGAGTGGAAGCAGTTAGTAGAGAATCAGACTGGGAGGATGGTTAAGAAGTTGAGGACAGATACTGGTCTTGAGTTCTGTAACCGGGAGTTTAAGCAGCTATGCATTAAGAGTGGGATTGCTAGACATTTGACAGTTGCCAGAACGCCGCAACAAAATGGGGGTAGAAGAACGTATGAATAGAACTCTCATGGATAAGGTACGCTGTTTATTAATTCAGTCTGGATTGCCCAAGACCTTCTGGGCAGAAGCGACATGTATGGCCGCATATCTTATCAATAGGTCACCATCGAGAGCCATTGAGAGAAAGACACCTACGGAGATGTGGTCGGGACATCCAAGTGATTATGAGATGTTGAGGATTTTTGGCTGTGTCGTATATCCACACGATAAACAAGGTAAGCTCGAGTCAAGAGCGGTAAAATGCGTTCTTTTGGGGTATCTCGAGGGTGTGAAGGGGTACAGACTATATAGGCTTGATGATGAATCACCTAAAATAGTCACTAGCAGGTACATGGTCTTCAATGAAAGTGTCATGTACAAAGACACGTTGAAGGATGCTGGTGCAGGTGATAAGTCTGTTGATAAATTACAGATTGAGGTGGAACTGCAGAGGTTAAATAATCATACGTCTGAGGAGGATTAGACAGATTAGAAAGATTGCGATGATGAAGATGCAGGGGATCAAGAAACCGATCAGCCACCTCACAGATTATCAGTTGGTTTGCGATAGAGAGCCAGTGACAAGAACGAAACCTTTGAGGTTTCGAGATGAAAGTAATATGGCTGCTTATGCGTTTGTTGCAGCAGAGGAAGAAGATACTCATGAACCATTGACATACCAAGAGGTAGTTGCTTGTGAAGACAGTTCTAAGTGGAAAGCTGCTATGAAAGAAGAGATGGATTCTCTTAGAAAGAACAAGACCTGGGAATTAGTAGATCATCCAGCTGGGAAAAAACTGGTGAGCTGCAAATGGCTATTCAAGATAAAGGAAGGGATTGAAGGTGTTCAAAAGCCTAGGTACAAAGCAAGTTTGGTGGCTCGTGGATTCATACAAAGGGCAGGTATTGATTACAATGAAGTATTTTCTCCGGTAGTTCGACACACATCTATTCGGGTTATACTTGCATTGACTGCGTGTAAAGATTATGAGCTGGAGCAGCTTGATGTAAAGACGACATTTTTACATGGAAATCTTGAAGAAGTGATCTACATGAGGCAGCCACAAGGATATGAACAAGGTATCAAGGTATGTTTGTTAAAGAAATCCCTTTATGGTTTGAAGCAGTCACGTAGGCAATGGTATAGGAGGTTCGATGAGTACATGTTGAGCAACGGGGTTCAAGCGTAGCAGTTACGACAGCTGCGTATATTACAAGAGTTATGCACCAGGTGAGTATATCTATCTATTGTTATATGTAGATGACATGTTGATTGCTTGTAAGAGCAAGGCTGAGATTGGGTCTACCAAGTCTTTGCTTATAAGGAGTTCGACATGAAGGAGCTCGGGGAAGCAAAGAAGATTCTTGGTATGAAGATCGTCAGGGACTGGAGTCGTAAGATTCTGAGGGTGTCACAATCCGGGTACGTTTCTAAGATCTTGAATAATTTTAGAATAGATAATGGGAAATCGGTTAAGATGCCATAGGGTGGGCACTTCAAGCTGTCATTGAAGGATTATCCAGTTAGGGATTGTGATGTTGAAAGGATGAGTAAGGTGCCGTATGCAAATGCGGTTGGGAGCTTAATGTACTTGATGGTGTGCACGAGGCCAGACATAGCGGATGCGGTAAGTGTAGTTAGCAAATATTTGGCGAATCCAGGTAAAAATCATTGGGAAGCAGTAAAGTGGATTTTGAAATATTTGTGGGGTAGTGCAAACGTGGGTTTGGTGTATGGGACAAATCGTGGCAACCATGTCGACGTAACAGGTTTTGTTGATTCAGACTACGCTAAGGATCCGGATAAAGGTAGGTCTATCACTGGTTATGCATTTTTAGTACAGGGATGTGTTGTCAGCTGGAAGGCGACGCTACAATACATGGTGGCTCTTTTAACTACAGAGGCAGAGTATATGGCTCTTACAGAGGCTGTGAAGGAAGCTATTTGGCTACGGGAACTCTTGGAATAGTTGGGCATAGAGCTTAACACTGTGACAGTTAATTGTGATAATCAGGGCGCGATTCACTTATCGCGGAATCATTTTTTTCATGAAAGGACTAAGCACATCAATGTGCGTTATCACTATATCAAAGAGGTCTTGGAAGCAAATACGGTTAAAGTTCTGAAGGTGGGTACTGAACATAATGCTGCAGATGCCTTGACGAAGGTGGTACCTGGACTCAAGTTACAACATTGCTTGGAGTTGCTGAATGTTGGTATATGCCAATACAAAGCCTAAGATGGAAATTGTTGCAATATTAGTCTCTATATTAACAAAAGTCCAGGGTAGTCAAGTGTTAAGTTTTCGTGGGCTAACTTGTGTCCCAAGTCCAGCCCATGTGTTTTAGGGTTTGTTCTCTCCCCTCATCTCTATAAAAGGAGGTGAGGGGGAGGGGATTTTTACACTTCAAATCTTTCAACACTTAAGTCATTCATTAGGGTTATCATCTTGTTCGCTCTTTCTTTCTTTCTGTCGATCAATATATTCCTCTAGGTGTGTTCTTTATTCACATCGAAGTTATCCGTTCTATATCTGAGGTTGGAGGCTATCAAAACCTACAGTGACAAAGGAGAGTACTGATCGTTTAAGGGACAATATTTCCAAGAGTTTCGGAGCAGATGAAAATGTTAAAACAATGCTTCTGTAGGATCGGAGAGGAAATCCAGAAAGGGATCGTACTAAAGGAGGATCCCATCTAGAGTATTAAATGGATGAATTAGTGAAAGTGAGACAAACTATGGGTTATAATATGGATGGATTTCATAAAAACATGGAAGATATAATTGATTCTCAAGGAGTGGACAGAGGTATTAAATGAATGTTATCTCTTTGAATGTTCAAGGCCTTGGTCACAAGGTTAAAAAAAGTTGGTACAGGGAGTTTGTTCAAAACAAAATAGTGAATATTGTTGCTTTACAATAAACTAAAATGGAACAAGTTTATTTTTTTGCTATAAAAAACATTGTGGGCAATTTTATCTTTATTAAGCTTTAGTGCATCAGTTCTAGGTGTTATCGGGTCGGGTTATCGGGTTTATCGTTCGTTTGAATCAGGATTTGGAATTTATGAAAATGTAGACACCGCATCCGACCCGATAGAGTAATCGGTTATCGGGTTCGGGTTGTATCGGTCGGGTAGACGGGTCGGGTGACTCGGTTATCGGTATGAATTAAGCCTCAACTCTACAAAAATCTTAAACAACAGCAACTTTTTTGTTTTTAAATCAAACTATACCCACAAGGTAGAATTACATACAAACAAATCCAAAATGGACACTGACCATCAGAAAACTCTATCACTAAAACAAACAATACAACTTAATAAAATACTCCATAACTTACAAGGTAGAATTAACGTTGGCACGTTAGCATCGTTGGATTTGAAGCACTGATAGATTTAATGCAGTAGCTTGTTTGCAGTATAGAAATACATAACTATTACGACACAAAAAGACATCCGGTAATAATTTAACTAAGATAAGTACTACAATAGCTTTCTACGTAATAAATTTGACCAACTAAACATGTCTTTCTTTCATTTTTCTTGTACTATAGTAGCTTTTTTGGTTTTCTTCTTTTACTTATACAAAAGCAAATAATAACTTGTAGAAACCAATACACTAACACTGAATAATAAAGTAAAACGATATATAATTGCTTAATGGACAATCTGTTAACATAGATATAAAGAAAAGTATCTAACAAAAAGTGTTAAATACTGTATCGTGTCAACCCGATAACCGATAAATAAATAACTAAAACTCGGAACCCTACCCGATAACAATATCGGGTTAGCGGTGTTCTGGTGCAAACAAACCCGAAAAGCTTTTCAACCGATTGAACCCGACCCGATAAGCCTTATCGGGTTTGGGTTCGAGTTCGGGTCGGGTCGGACCCCGACCCAATAGACACCCCAACATCCTACGGAACTACAGGGGTCTTCTAGAGTATGGAAATCAAGAAAGATTGTTAAAGATTAAAGTTACAGTGTCGATTATAAATTTGGCGATAAAGGAGATTGGGATCCAACCTTAGACAAATTATTAATATATGAGTATGTGTAACACCGCAGATGTAACATCGAAACAGAGCTATCGGAGGATTATTTGAGTCATGTGATAAATAGATGGGATGGAGAGAGTGTGGTTATGGGAGACTTTAATGAAGTGCGATCAGAAGCAGAGAGGTTTGGATCGATATTTAATGCTCAAGGAGCACATTCTTTTAACAATTTTATTTCTTTGGCAGGTTTGGTCGATCTTCCTTTAGGAGGATATTCTTTTACGTGGTCTCATAAGACGGCAAATAAAATGAGTAAGATTGATAGATTTTTAATTTCTGAAGGAATGTTGGAGACATTTCAACATCTATCGGCCGTTTGTTTAGATCGTCATCTTTCTGATCATCGTCCTATTTTGATGAGAGAAGTTTGCATGGATTATGGGCCTATTCCCTTTAGATTCTATCATTCTTGGTTTCAAATAGAAGGATTCGATAAGCTGGTGGAAGATTCGTGGAAAGAAATAAACATTTTTGATTCTAACCCGATCGTGCAACTAAAGAAGAAATTGCAAAGTCTGAAACAAAAATTACGCATATGGACTAGAGAAGAAAAGTAAAAAAGAAGTGATGTGAAATTCCAAATAAAAGCCAAGCTATCTGAAATTGATATCAAACTTGATCAAGGGGGCAGTAGCTTGGATATATTGAATGAGAGGACAAAACTTGTTAAAGATTTACAAGAGTTGGATAATATTGAAGCCTTAGAAGTTGCACAAAAAGCTAAGGTGAGATGGTCCATAGAAGGTGATGAAAATACCAAATACTTCCATGGTATCCTTAATAAAAAAAGATCTCAATTAGCAATTAGAGGTGTGCTTGCCGAAGGAGATTGGATCGAGGATCCAGTTAAGGTGAAACATGAATTTGTTAAACATTTTGCTGCTCGTTTTGCTATTCCGTCTTCAGATCAGATTCATTTGGAGATGCCGTTCCCTAGAATGTTATCCGAGGACCAAATACATGAGTTAGAGAGTCATGTCACTAATGAAGAGATCAAGAGGGCCGTGTGGGCTTGTGGTGTAAATAAGTCCCCTGGTCCTGATGGCTTCACGTTTGAATTCTTCCGAAGGTATTGGAGTTTCATAGACCGCGATGTGATTGATTCAGTTCAATGTTTTTTTTCGACAGGTACATTTCCAAGAGGTTGTAATTCTTCTTTTATAGCCTTAATTCCCAAGGTGACAGATGCTAAGCTTGTGAAGGATTTTCGTCCCATAAGCTTAATCGGGAGTATTTATAAAATTATAACCAAGATCTTGGCTAATAGACTAAGTTTGGTAGTGGGGGATCTGGTCAGTGAAGTGCAGTCCGCTTTTGTGGCAAACCGTCAAATTCTTGATGGGCCGTTCATTTTAAATGAGTTGATTTCACTATGTAAAAGAAAGAAGTCCAAAGCGATGATTTTTAAGGTCGATTTCGAGAAGGCTTACGATTCTGTTCGGTGGGATTACTTGGATGATGTTTTGCTTAAGTTTGGTTTTGGTGATAGATGGAGAGGATGGATTCAAGGTTGTCTTAAATCGTCGATGGGATCTGTTCTTGTTAATGGGAGTCCTACTACAGAATTTGAATTCCATAAAGGTCTTAAGCAGGGAGATCCTCTCTCCCCTTTTTTGTTCATTTTGGTTATGGAAAGTTTAAATCTTTCTTTTAATCGAATACTGAATGCAAGACTATTCTCGGGAATAACTATTGGTTCTTCGATGCAGCTTTCTCATTTATTTTATGCAGATGACGCGGTCTTTGTAGGAGAATGGAAAGATTCAAATCTAAGAACGATTGTTCATGTTTTGAGATGCTTTTATCTTGCTTCGGGCCTGAGATTAAATATTCATAAAAGTAAATTAATGGGGATAGGTGTGGATACGGGAGAAGTTGTTCGTGCAGCTAAGGTTTTTGGGTGTTCTACATTTACAACTCCGTTTACTTATCTTGGTGTTATGGTGGGAGGGTCGATGTCAAGATTACACACATGGGATGAAGTTATTCGTAAGATATCTTCTCGTTTATCTAGATGGAAACTTAAAACATTATCGATTGGTGGGAGGTTGACTCTTATAAAATCCGTTCTTGGTTCATTACCGTTATATCATATGTCAATATATAAGGTGCCAAAGGGAGTGCTGAAACTTATGGAATCTATTCGGAGGCAATTCTTTAATGGGTCTGAGGGTAATGAAAGAAAAATGATGTGGATGTGCTGGGACAAAGTGTTGGCTTCAAAGAAAAAGGGCGGTCTCGGTGTTTCTAGTTTTTTTGCGTTGAATAGAGCACTTTTGTTCAAATGGGTGTGGAGATTTGTAAGTCAAGAATCTTCTCTATGGTCCCGATTTATTAAATCTATTTATGGTGAGAGTGGTTTTCTTGATAGAACTATTCCGACGTCAAGGCAATCTATATGGTTAGATATTCTTAAAGAAGTGGCGAACCTCAAAAATAAAGGAATTGATCTAATGTCGTATTGCAGAAAAAAAGTGGGGAATGGAGCGGATACTATATTCTGGGACGAGGTTTGGATCGGAGAGCAACCATTGAAGATTCAATTCCCTAGAATGTATGCTTTGGAATTGAGAAAAAAAATGTCGATTGTTGATAAGATGAGCTATGCAAATATTGCAGATACTTTTCGTCGATTGCCAATGGGAGGGGAAGAAAGTGAGCAGTATATTGACATTTGCAATCGGCTGGAAATGGTTCAGTTGTCTCAAATGCATGATCGGTGGTTTTGGTCTCTAGTGGGCACGGGTGAGTTTTCGGTTAAGTCGGTTCGAAATCTTGTTGATGATACATTGCTACATTTAGACTCTTCCCCAACTAGCACTACAAAAAAAGGGGCTTTAATGACGAAAATTTAGTGACGACATTTTTTTTCTATCACTATTAAGGGCTTATAGTGACGAGAAAAAACTTGTCATTTATTTTTCGTGACAAGGAACAATGCAATGACGAAACTCGTTTGTCACTAGTTTATACATTCTAATCACGAAAAAAATTTGTCACCAGCAAACTCAAACTTATACAACCAAAAATAAAACTTAGTATCTTTTTTTTATCGAGCACTTAAAAATACAAGGACCTAAATTGTCATAATTGCTAAACTTAAATATTTAGGGATCTGACAAATTCTCAAACTCAAATCTCAGGTCATAATCATTCCCAAATCACCATGACATAACTCTCTCGATTCACCATGACTCTTACCTCACTCTTAACGAATCATCCATAAAACACTCTCGCGTCATAATATCAGGTTTCGATTGAAGATTTATGGTTATTTTAGGGTTAATATGAAGATTTACGGTTATTTAGGGTTAATTTGAAGATTTAAGGTATTTTATGGTTTATTTGAAGATTTACGGTTATTTAGGGTTTATTTGAAGATCAAGCGATTATATATTGCGCAGAAGTTTTTGTAAGTGTTAATTTTGATTTTCGTTTGTTTTCGTTTCTGTTACCGTTTCAATTTTGAATCGATTTGATGCGATTATGAGTTATAACTGATGTGATAAAGTATAAGTTAAAATAAAGTTATAATTATGAGTTATAACGAAAATAAATTATAAGTTAGGATTGGTTAGAATCGTTAGTTTTTGTGCCTGATGTGATTATGTGATTTTGGTTAGAATCGTTAGAAGGTCTAGTGTACAATATAGCAGTTCTGCTTTTTGGTCAAAGTTCTGATAATAGAATAATGCAAGCTCTGAAATGTTAGAGTGACATGAGCGATTCACAGAGAAGAATGCTAGAAGTAAGTATGGACTATTGTGATAATGATAATGTCGAAGAGATGTGACATGAGCTTTTAATTTGATTTGTTGATCGATAAACTGAAATGTTCATGATCACAAAGACCATTCTTTATTTATCGATTACGTTTGACATAAGTATCATCCTTCTTTTCTCAAAACTTTAACCACATCTTCTAAGTTTCAGTTTTAAGAAATAACTATGTGTAATGTGTTGTTATATAGGAAAAAGGAACGATTAATGCTAGGGGAAGTCAAAATAATGAAGGGATGGTGGACCCAAGTCATCAAAAGTTGAAGCAAACGCTATGGGAAAACAAGGTAAACATCTGTTTTACCAATATGCATACACTAACCCCTTCTGTAAGAATGGTGTGGGCGAGACGTAGGCTGGTGAATCTAGTGTTAAGTATTTAGTCAGAGGTGGTGGTCAGAGGCGGAGTAAGCTAAATTTGGCACCTATCCACATCTTTCTCACCCATGCGGTTTGTCTGCATCTCTCTACCACTTGTGATCTCACCACACTAATTCTCGTGAATAAGCCATCTCAGACAACCGGCCACGTGATTTATCGCTTCCAACCACTAGTTGCGTGAATCCTCTAGTAAGCATTACTCACATCTGAGTTTGCTAATGAATCCAGAATATCTAAGTTCCATCGTATAAATTGTCTTGTAAATCTATTAGTGTAGTACTAATGGTGTTCATACATTTAGGAGCATTATCAGTATGCTGAGCTATTACATCATCTTTCTCATCATCTTATATCAAATGCCTTAGATAACATGCACAAAACTTATTCTGCTTATTGATTTTTATTCTATATAAGCTCTGTATGTGTTATGTGCTTGTTTCTGCTATTCTCTTTCTTAAATCCTAAGAATCATTGGAAATGGCAATAGATATGTTGCATTCTCAGTTTAACGTAAGCCTAGTAATGTACATTAGAAGGGGGTCAGTGCAGATATGAATTTAAAGTAAGAGAATGATTTAGAAATTAGAGTTAAGTTTGAGGGTGTTTTAGTGTATGATGAATTCATTAAGTGAATGGAAAGTCTAGAAATAGATGGGATTCTGTGCAACCAAGTTGTAGTCTAGTGGCATGTGTGAGATGCTCCCCATCCAAGTGGTTGTGGGAACTAGTCCCATCTGGGACAATTATGTGAGATATATGTAAACATTTTGAGATTGTTCAAATATTTGTAGTGTTGAATATATTTGCAGAAACTTTTCTAGACTTTCAGCATACCACCTTACAAGAATTGTTTATCAAAGTAGAGTGTGTTGGTTGCTTACTGACTTAGTGTAACCTTATTTTGAGACCTTGTTATGAAAAACTAATATATCATAACAGTTGATATTTCACTGAGCTGCTCTCACTTCTATGCCTTAATATGTTATTTAGGAACAAAGAAGGATGAATGCTAGGGTAAGTCAAAATAATGAAGAGATGGTGAACTTACGTCATCAAAACGTGAAGCAAAGGTAGGGGAAAACAAGGTAAAAGATTGGACCTTTTTGGTAATATTTTTTTTGGTAGTGTTCCTCATTCAGTTATTAACCTCAAGTAAAATTCTTTCGAGTCCACTGTTCTATTTTTGGTAGTGTCATTCTTTGGCTGTTAGGTATCCGAAGGTGTTCGTGGATCGATTCCTGGGATGGAACCTGGGCTTCCTAGAGGAAAAGATCACATGGTAAGTATCAAGGTAAACTTCACTATTCCATTAGGAATCCAACATTTGATGGCACTTATGTATAATAGGTTTGCATAGTGTATTGGCGTTGAATAATTATCACTATGATATTCTGTTAAGCTAATCAAATATGAATAGTAGAAGCTAAAAATGCATGGAGTTTGGATGCTTTCCAGTAGTAGATCTAGATGCTCACGACACTGTAATAGCATTGATTACACACGGATATTAGTTCCAAGTCAAGTGAAAACAATGTCAAGTTTTTTAGTAATTACCAACCTCATCAAGCTCAACAATAACATCAGTTTGAAGAGGAGTGTAAACATCTTGTATATCAGGAACCATTAGCATTAATGGCTGCAACAGTAACAAAAAAAATAAGTTAGTGAGCTAATATATTATTGTGTATGACATGTTTTATATTTCTGATTACATGTTTTAAGTTAGTGAGATAAGTATTTTTAAGGGGTATATATCTACTTTGCTCAGGGTTAAAATCAAGCTAGTTTGGTATCTCGTTTTCATTTACCGTTCGTATTCTCATATTGTGTAGCAGGGTAGAATATTCGAAAAGCAACAGAATGATTAATAGCTTTATCACTAATTTAGTCAATTTCTATTCTATGATTTCTTTCTATTAAACTAAACATCTGGCTTATCTAGAATTAGAATATTTGCAATTACAACTTTTAACGCTGCTGAACTGAAAAAGAGGTTGTATGTCCAATGTGGATCGTTTTCGTTCAGGAAATTTGACAATATGCATTCGGTTTTGTCCTAGGTTCACAAATTTTGAAGTACTAATTAACTGTGTGAAACAGGTTAGAAACCAAAAGTTTTGTATCTGAATCAAAAATGTTGCTCTTTATCTGTCTATTTTATTCAAGCTCATTTTCTACTGTTTTAGATGGTTTAAACATAGATGACAGGATGGTTTAAACATAGATGTTTTAGATGGTTTAATTAATTCTGTGTATGCTGGTCAAGTGTTGACAACCCCTACGTTAAGTGAATTTTTGTTAACTGCAAAGTGAGGTTGGGTTGATATCTGGCGCTTTTGCTGAAGAGTGACTATGAGTTCATTTTTAGCTTTAGGCTAATCATTTCTAGATTCGAAGGTGTGCATGGTTATAAACAACTTACGGAATAGTGAGGTGGGTTTAGTTTGAGACGATTGTAAACAAGGGATGCTGGACACCAGACCTTGTGAACAAAATCCTAAAAAAACTAGAGAACCATAGACCTAAAGCACTCCACTTCTTTAGGAAACTTGAACGCCACCCTACGTATACTCACACTGACACGTCGTTTGATCATGCCATTGACATTGCAACACTTGTTGAGCGTATGCGGAAACGTAGGCTTGGTCCAAATCCCAAAACTTTTGCTATTATAACTGAACAATACGTGTCAGCTGGGAAACCTGATAAAGTGGTTAGAGTATTTTTGTCGATGCATGAATATGGTTGCCAACCTGATAAAGTAGTTTTAATATGTTTCTTGATGTTTTATGCAAGTCCAGGCGAGTTGAAATGACATATAATCTCTTTAAGGTTTTGAAATTATTATTTTTATGCAGGAGGATTATGATACCGAAGATTATGAAGATTATGATGAAGCTCAAGATGATGGCATGTAGAAGTTTGGATGAAGCTCAAGATTATGATGAAGCTCAGGATTATTTGTATTTTTAGTTGAAGTTTAAATGCATGATATAGTTTATCACTTGAGGATTCTCTTACATGCTATAAATCGAATAATTGTTGGACGTATGGATCAAGTGATTTCTTATTGTTGACGACGTATGCTCATCTTTTATACCTTTTTGTCATTTCCGATCTACAGAATTCTGGAAATTGCAGCCAATATAGAATTGAAAATTGCAAATTGCAGCCAATATAGAAAATTGCAGCCAATATAGAATTCTGGAAAGTGACGACCTATGTCGTCACTATTGGACGTTAAGGTTCGTTAGTTTCTCGTTAGGTTCACCCAATAAGTGACGCCTTTCTTTCGTCACTAATTCCATCAGATAGTGACGATTTTAGCCACTTTTGTGATGAAATTAAGTGAAGAAATGGGTTGTCACACACCCGTAAGTGACGAATTTAGTTCGTCATTAATTTAGTGTCAAATTCAATTTTGTCATTAATAAATTTGTGACGACAAGTGACGACGTCGATTTTCGTCATTAAACTGGTTTAGTGACGAATTTTCCTCTAATAGTGACGATTTTCCATTCGTCATTAAAGCCCTTTTTTCTTGTAGTGTAGATAGATAAAGATGATTCCTATTAAAGTCAATGTTTTTGTTTGGAGATTCCGAATGGATAAATTACCAACTAGATTGAATTTATCTCTGAGAGGTGTGGATATTCCTTCTATATTATGTCCCGTTTGTGATGTTGCGGTCGAGTCGACTTCCCATATTCTTTTTTCATGCCCTTTAGCACGTGATGTTTTATGCAAGGTGATGACGTGGTGGGATTTGGATACTCCAAACATTCTTTCGTATGAGGAGTGGTTGTGTTGGTTCTCTAATCTTCATATTCATAAGCAAGCTAAGATTATTTTGGAAGGAGTATTTTATGTGATGTGGTGGCTGATTTGGAGATTTCGGAACAAGTCGCTATTTGGCTCGAGTACTCCAAGAAAGGCGATAATTTTTGATGAGATAGTCACTTTAGCTTATACATGGTGCTCTAATAGATGTAAATCCAATTTTAATTGGGTAAATTGGATGCAAAATCCTAAACTTGCTATTTTGTAATTTGTTTTTTTCTAGTTTCTTGCTAGAAGTGTTTTTAATAAAATCCGCCGTTAAAAAAAAATCACTAAAGTTCCTCAGCTGATCAAACTTGGAATTTGTATGAAAACGTGTATGATAATTGTATGCTACTTCACTTAACTTTCTACGTTTAGGGGTGAGAGTAGAAACGAAAAAACCAAACCGCGAAAACCGGAAAAAAAAAAAAGAACCAAACTAGAAAACCGATGGTTGGTTTTTTAATTTTTCAAAAACCCATGAAAAAATTTCGGTTCGTTTCGGTTTTTGTCTAAAAATCCGAACCGTATAAAAACCGAACCGAAACCGTAAAAACCGAACCAAACCAGTTTTATAATAATATATAATTAATATAATATAAATAAATAAATGATAACTTAAAATTTAAATTCATATTTATTTTGTGGATGAAATTATTATAATATATATTATCTTAATGTCTATATATATATGTTTGTCGTGTACGTGTGTTTACTTGACAATATATCGTTACAATGACAATGATTATACTATGTGTATTTTCACATGAATGTGTGTGTCTCTCATTTATATGTGTATAATTGTAAAAATTTGTGTAAACATTATTAGGCTCATACTGACAAAAAAAATTTAAAAAATAACCAATTTTTTACGTATAACAAGTTTATTAATATAAGTTAGCCACAATAAAATTTAAACGGTTTGAAACCGAAAACACCGAGAAACCGAACCGCAAAAACCGAGAAACCGAGAAACCGAAAAAATCGAACCGCCAAAAACCAAGCGGTTTTGGTTTTTGGTTTTACAAAAACCGAATATTTTGGTTCGGTTTCGGTTTTAGCCAAAAACCGACCCAAACCGAACCGTGCACACCCCTATTTCTAGTAAACGTAGCTACTTAGATTTTGATTGACAATTGAACATTCTTTTTTGTAGGATATTAGGAGTAAACTTAACATAGGTTAGGGGGTTAAGTGTACATTGTAATTTAGATTAGGAATAGATTATAACTAGGATGTTTCCTATTTGATTTAGGAAAGGTTTCTACCCCCTCATCTCTATAAATAGAGATGAGGGGGATGCTAGTTTGATACATTCTTCTTTGCCTATTCGTTAATTAATACAATGTAACGTTTTGGGGTCAAGCGTGGTGTTTTCTTTGAGTTTTATCGGCTAGCTTTCAAGGTGTGTTGCTTATTTATTCATACATGTGGTATCAGAGCCAGGTTACGTTGGTTTCTTGAAGCTAGGTCGACTTAAGGGTCCATTATTTTTGGTCCGCGGGGTTTCTTGGTATTCTAAGTTCTTGGTGGGTTTGGAAAAAAAGTAAGGTTTAGCTTTGTCTCAGGATTCATGAAAAGTGATTACTTAGAGTACAAGGGTTATATCAAGGTTGTATACATGATGGTGGAAAAAAGATCGAGCTTTAGGGCTATTCTAAGGTTAGTAGGATCAATGTTTACAAGAAAGCGGGGTTAACACACGGCTTGTAAGACTTGTCGTTTAAAATTAGGTTCTTAAAAAATCAACTTGACAAGGTTTGTATAGCAAGGTTAGAAGAGAAATGGCCAGTATGCAATACTAGGTTAAACTCAAAAGCTCGATGAGAATATTGTACAAAATGCATGGAGGTTCACAACAGTTGGATTAAAGCAAATTGCGTTCCAAACAAGTCGGGTTCCAAACAACTTGGGTCAAAAAACAAGTTGGTGCTTCAAAAACAACTTGGTCTCTGGGTTGAAACAGAATTTCATGGTGTACCCAAGTTATAAAAAAAACGTGTTTGGTTTGAGTGGAATGCTAAGGGATCATGAAGCTAGATGTTTTTTTAGGGTTAGTAACGATGATACTGCAGTGGCTCAAAGGCGGTTGTGAGGAAAGAACTGAACGAAAGTCAACACGAACTGCTTGGTAAAGGAGCAGGAAAACTGTTACACCTTGGTATAATTAGGGGGCAAACATTACCGTAACCGGAGTACCTGAGCAAGAGGGATCTTTGACTGGGAGGAAATGTTGCTGAAAAGAAGGAAGTGATGGAGTCTATGAAGCTAATTAGTGAAATTACTGAAGTTACAAATGACTCTGGGCGACAAGGTGGTCCCCTGATTCGAGGTTCCAGCACGATGAAAGATGCTGAGTATCGGTTATGTTTTAAGTGTTACTATAAGGTGGAAATTGTTAGGGGATATTAGGAGTAAAAATAAACTTAAACTAAGGTTAGGGGGTTAAGTATACATTGTAATTTAGATTAGGAATTGATTATAACTAGGATGTTTCCTATTTGATTTAGGAAAGTTTCTACCCCCTCATCTCTATAAATAGAGATGCGGGGGGATGCTAGTTTGTACATTCTTCTTTGCTCATTCGTTAATTAATACAATGTAACGTTTGGGGTCACGTGTGTGTTTTCTTTGAGTCTATATTCCGCGCTAGCTTTCAAGGTTTGTTGGACTTATTTTTTAACATTTTTTATTCTCACGATGATATGATGATCGACCACCTTAGTAAGAGATGCCAGGAAAGTGCGACACAATGGTGGCCGGTTTCAATCGCTGCATATTGTCACAAGATTTCTGAAGTTCGTCTAAATGAAAGAACTTCAAAATTATTTCCTTTTTATGTGTAAATATTTGGCCGCTAAAAATATGATATTTTCTTCAATCACAAAATATGTTAGTTGTAGAAAGAGATGTAGCAAGTGACTAAAGGCCCTTTAAAATGATCGCACAGTCAAGTTACAAGCAAAATGGGGATCAAATATCCAATCAGCCGACAAGAGAAAAAGCTTCCAAAAAGAGAAAGATAGAAGTTTCAACTTTCTAAGTCCGCACAAATCCGGCCCTATGAGGGGGTATAAACAAAACAAAAAAGTTATGTTGGGCTAAATCTTAGTTTGTATATACATTTGAACATAAAAATAAGTCGAAGTTACGTTTACTCGCTAATAAATAATAATACATCGTAGCCAGTGTTGTACAGCGGCATAATTCAAGGAAGTAGGCAGGTTTTCTTTTGAACATCGAGTTTTATTTATAAAAAAGGATACTATCAAGAGACTAGATACAAAGAGCCTAACTAATTGGGTCTAGTGTCATTAATCCAAGAGTAAACTGCAAAAATCATCCCTGTGGTTTGTAGTTTGTGGCACTAATCATCCCTAGCCGATACTATTGGCACTAATCATCCCTGAGTGGTGAAACGTTCAGCAAAAATCATCCTTAGAGGGATGATTTTTGCAAAACTTTTTGTTAAACTTTTTGCAAAAATCATCCCCAATAAGGATGATTTTTGTCGGACATTTGTCACTCATGGATGATTAGCGCCAATAGTATCGGCTAGGGATGACCAGTGCCATAAACTACAAATCACAAGGATGATTTTTGCAGTTTACTCTTAATCCAAACATTCCATTGGAGGTCGTTTGACTTTAATCAAAGCCGTCCTCGGTAGCTTTGGAGTGTATATTTTCTCCTCTTACAAGGCTCCTAAATCAGTGATAAGCGAGCTTGAAAGTCTTAGACGTTCTTTCTTTTGGGGTGGATCAAAGAAGTGTAGAAAAATTGCTTGGGTTGCTTGGGAAAAAGTTATATCTCCTCGTGATAAGGGGGTCTTGGTATAGGATATCCAACTCAACACTCCCATTGATCTCTTAAAAACCAATTCTCTTGGAGACGAAGACGTCATTTCTAGACCCTTCAGTCGCTTCTCCGATGTTGTGGTTCGAACAACTCTTAGGCACCTGTGGCGATTTAGAAACGAAATGGTCTTCGCCGCAAAACGCCCGTCAAAGAACCTCATTTTAAATGACATTAAGCTAGCTTTCTTTTCATGGATTTCAATTAGACATAAGAGAATCTCTCTTAACTGGGTGGAATGGTTCATAAATTATTGTAAAGCAATTTCCATCTCTCGTTTGTAATTTTTCCCCTAGGCTTATTGCTAGTGGCTTCTTTTTATATATTTCTTTCTTGCCGTTAAAAAAAAAGACAAGTTTCTATATTTACCACCAATCGGATTGAAGGATAATCATTGAATGTCCTTGAATAACTCGATGCTAGATTGAGACTTACTCATGAACGCGCTGCAGTTTCGACTATTCCATCATGCTAAAGATAACAAGACGACTTCAAAACAATGTAACTAAAGAGGCTTACATATAGCTTTTTCCTTTCAACTTAGGTTCCGAACAAAATCAATACTATGTAACCATGGACTCCCACCAGAATATTGATTTGCAAACAAAATCCCCAACATTGAAAAACATAACTCAAGATTGCATTAGACACCATCAAAGTATGCGAGCTTAATATGATCGGGACAATGACCAATTTCTGTGAGGCTTTGTTCTTGAATAGTCTATTTTAGGGATGAGCACGGTACCGGTCCCGTACCGAATTAGTGGTACCGATTTTTTCCCGAGCATAAATTAGTGGTACCAGTACCGTACCGAACGGGATTCGGATACCGGTATCGGTACCGGGAAATCGGGTTTTTCCCCTATTTTTCGAGAATTTCCCGATTTGGTACCGGTCCCGTACCGAATTAGTGGTCCCCATTTTTTTCACCTTATTTCGTAGTCCCGGTACCGTACCGTATACCGGGAATCGGTACGGTTTCGGTACGGTTCCGGTTCGGTTTCAGGATTCGGGTCAAAATGCTCATCCCTAGTCTATTTTACCAATGTATACTTCCACCAAGCCAGGGTTAATTGTCCACATTCTTTTCGGGAAGACACAATGACGGCCATATAAAAGCGATTTTCTAATTTGTTCCATATATGTGATTTCTTGTTCACAAAGCCTCTATATGTTACTAAAATAAAGTAATATAAAATCTGGAAAAACGAAATCTGTAGCAAAAATATTCACGCACAATATATTACTAAGTTAAACTGATATAAAATCTCGAAAGTACTACAAAAGAAGACGAAATCTAAAAAAACAATGGGCACGCAGAAATTTCTTGCGCATGCATTTCACTACAACATTTGCCATTTTCCCCAGCGACAAATCCGGGGAATCCCGAGCGACTTGTCGCTGGGGATAGTTTTCCCGGGCGACATGTCGCCCGGGATAGGTCGAGCGGAAAAGCTCGAAGGGGATACGTTTCCGGGCGACTTACCCGGGCGACATGGTGGGGCCTACACAGTTTCAGTCAAACAAATAATTGCCACGGTGGAGGGGGATACTAATTTTATAAAATGAGTAATTAATATTGAAGCTTGATTAAATAGTTAATTACGTAGAATCCCGGGCGACATGTCGCCCGGGAAAACATTCCAAATAAATTGACTAGTCAACGTTGGCAATATTTTTTGTCGTCCCGGGATAGTTTTTAATATTTTTTTCCCCAACTTTCCCGGGCGACATGTCGCCCGGGATACTCTTTAATAAATTTTTCGTTTAACTTATCCCGGGCGACATAAGTCTGCAAATTTTTTTTGGTACTGCCTGCACAGTAGGCTATTTCCAGATTTTTTCCGGAATTTTTCCAGAAAAAATCTACCAATACTCAAACCTGTATAAACCAATATATAATCTACCCAAATACATTACAACTTGTACCAAAACACAATACGATCAACGCATTTGATATAATAAAGCTAAATACGTTCAAAATCCGAATAAACACAATATAGTCTATAAAACGGGTGACGAAGTCACAAAACTTGCATTATCCGCAAGATACAAGTCAATATTCACCTAGATAACAAGTTCTAAGCGTACGGGGAAACAAATATTCACATAAGGGTCGCCAATATACACTTAAGACACAAAATAGCATATACTTACCCAACATCTCCTAGCTATCGTCCTCATCCTCCCCATCCTTGCCGTCATCCTCATCATCTCTCGGCTAATCATCCCCGGGCCCGCCACTCCCGCTGCCACCACCTATCTCAGGCTATGACTCAAGCTGCGTAAGCATCTGGGAAAACTTGTCGTCACTCCTAAATAACTTCATGAACATGTTCACCTGACGCGTTAGCACCTTCTCTCTCTTTTTGAGCTTAACGACATCAGAGGAGTGCGTGCATGGAAGCGGGGGTGGAATGATCATGCCCTGTTCTGGCAAAACCCTACCAACACCGGGAATGTGCCCCCGCTACTTGCCCCCGCGAACGATGGCCATTATCTCATCCTCAATTGCTTGAAGGGGTTGCGGCGCAGCTTGTATAAATCTTGCTTGAATAATAGAGATTAAATTTCGGCAACACGAGATCACGCTATTAAAGATAGATTAATGTATGTCACTTATAGAAATCTAACATATAGTGATAACAATTCACACATCATAACAATTTAGGGGGTGCTTTTATCCTCAGGGTTCAAGAATACGCCGTTAACAGTATGTGTCAAGAAGAATGTATGGATCAGCGACGGGTACTCTCTAGTAGCTGAGCTCTCCATCTGCACATACACACGTATATAAGATGAAACAAATTAAAAATGACAAATCACAACACACCAAAGCGTTAATTATATATATGTAAAATAATTATAATGTTTATTACATGCATATCTCGGAGGGCGGCAATAGACCGGGATCCCGGTCGGGATACGACCTTGCTTTTTGCCCGGTTTTGTTTATTTTGGGCAGCCCGAGCACCGTTCTTGGGATCATTCCAGAACGCAATCTGCGCATCCCAATTGACCTCGAAAAGGTGCGAAGGACGTGATTGTCTGATGCGCTCCAGGTCGTAAGTCCCGTCCGACTCAAGAATCCAATGCCTTTCCTTAAAAGCAACCTTCTTGCCATTGTAGATCTTTTGTAGATGCTGCTGGATGGCCGCATCGATAAGTGGCCAGCGATCGGATTCCATGTGGGGACGCATGTCAAACTGGGTCTGCAATCATATACAACAAAGACAGAATTAGAGATATAATTTATATATTTATCTAAATTTGTTTATTTATTTATATGATATAAATAAATAAACGAATTTAGATAAATATATAAATTATATCTCTAACTCTGTCTTTGTTGTATATGATTGTAGACCCAGTTTGACTTGCGTCCCCACATGGAATCCGATCGCTGGCCACAAATCTATGCAGGCATCCAGCAACATTTGCAAAAGATCTACAATGGCAAGAAGGCTGCTCTAAAGGATAGGCATTGGCGCCCTCACACATTTCCGAGGCAGATTGGGATGCACAGGTTGTGTTTTGGAATGATCCCAAGAACCTTACACGGGCTGCTCAAAATAAACAAAACCGGGCAAAGAGCAAGGTCGTATGCCGACAGGGATCCCAGTCTATTGCCGCCCTCTGAGATATGCATATAATAAACATTATAATTATTTTACATATATATATAATTAACGCTTTGGCGTGTTGTAATTTGTCATCTTTAATTTGTTTCATCTTATATACGTGTGTATGTGCAGATGGAGAGCTCAGCTACTAGAGAGTACTCGTTGCTCATCTATACCTTCTTCTTGACACATACTGTTAACGGTGTATTCTTGAACCCTGAGGACAAATTTCTATATGTAAGTTCTGTTTAAGTAGCATTAGGATAACATATAGAAATTCATGAATAAAATAATAAAAGCATGCACACATCCAAATAAATATACACATTAAAACAATCCATACAGTTTTATTCATTCATTCAATATAAAAGTGTCCTATACAAGTTAACAAACTAAATATCAATCTTCTTCTTCACCAGAATAAACAACATTTTACGCGCCACATCAATATCAAGGTTGACGAGGTCCTTTCATCCTCCAGAATCTACTAAATCATGAGGAATGGGGTCTTCCTCATCAATAATATCATCGTCTTCATCAACAACATCAATGATATCTGGTGGTGCGTCAACATCTATTGATTGACCATCTAGCCACAATTTCCAAGTCATTCAAACTTGTAGAAAGTGCGAGATCAGATGAGTTGTCCGACATGTAAAAACATCAAGCAGGGTCCGTCCTCGTACCACAAACGACACCCCGTTCGAAAACTTTATGACTCTCATGTTCGACGCCTTGCCAACCGAGTGGTCGTCTTGGCCATATCTCCTTCAATGTAGAAGCAGTGTTTTTGGACTTGTGGTGCGAGAATGTTTGGGGGGATCTTGTGGGTTTTTATTCGAGCGGTCATCCAGTTGCCTTGATTGTGTTATCTTGTATCTAATGACAAGATTTTATCATACGTCCCTTTGGTGCTAGTGTCAAACCACTTAGCTCGAAACAACACAGTTTTTGAACGACAAAATACAAAAACTCGGATTTGTTCAAGCTGACATAATACATTTCTCAGAGTTTCTTTCGTCCGGACCCGCGAACAAATGCCGCTGTTTTTAGTTGGCTGCAGCGTTCATCGCGACTGTGCACGACAAACTCACATCGTTGACTACGCAAGAGTAGAATGAGATTGGAGTTTGTGATGCTCCACAAGCAGAAGCGAAATAACAGCGCGAGTCTTTCGTAACATTGGGTCATTGTCTACGTGACGTTGACGGATCTATGAAGAAGATAGATCAAGACTAGAAGAACACAAAATTATGATGATCTTATTTTTACAGTTAATTACACACAATAAGTCTAAGTTTAAACCTGCTTCCCAAACCAGCCAGGAGGATGCTTCTTTCATCTCGTTGTCAGGAAAATTACACTGAAAAATGTTCATTGTGTTTAGGAATAAGTCCGTCAAAATAGAAGAATAAAAAAAAAAAAAAAAAAGAAAGAAAAGATAAGTTTTAAAAAAAGAAGTTCAAAATAAAAAACACGTACCTCTTGAACTTGGCCCGGTACGTGTCTATTTCAGGACTGTTGTGAAGTACATACCATATCACTTTCTTCAATTCTTGGTGATCAATACGAAATAACGACGTAAACCAATCTGATTTACATGTGATTTTGAACACCTGAAAAATGGACACCGTTTGGAGGAGGGCAATCCACATTACAGTCGAGACGATTAAATTTCGTGGTAACATCCCGAAAATAATGAGAACTGAAAGTCAATGCTTCTTCTGCAACATAACCCTCCGCAATCGAACCTTCCGGCTTAGCTTTATTTCGTACATAACCTTTAGCTTCTTCACGTAACTTTCAAATGGATAACATCCACCAGGGGGGCGAATAGGCCCGCCTTCAAGAGCCTCTATAGGAAATGGATAACCAAAGTAAACATAATGTCAAATAAATCAGGAGGCTATAAGAGCTCAAGCTCGCACAGAATATCGACCACCTTGAATCTAGCTTTCAACAAGTCATCCTCATTAAAGGTTGCAGAGGCAGATTGCTTAAACCAAGGACATAGATCGATTATTGGTTTTGCAATCTATCGTATCAAGTAATTTTGAAGTCGTAATGAAGTCAACGTTGCATCATTATATGACAGTCAAGAGACCTTCCATGCCCGTTTATATTGGTATCATTATCGTCACTTTATGCTTGAAGCATGATCCGAACCCATCTGGTAGTTATAACGTCCTTGATGTACTAGACAAAACTTTTTCGGTCTCGCTGGTGGTGAAAAGAATAATGCAACCTGAGGCTTCAAGCAACTTCCCGTTTTTGTTTTGGCCGCGCACCAGCCACTTCTGAATGACCAACATTAGCAAGTCTTGTCTGCCTTTGTCGGTGTCTTTATATTTTCATTCATTAACAAAGTGTTCAAGATGGCCTCCAACACATTATTTTCGATATGCATGATGTCTAAATTGTGTCTTAGTGAAAGAAAAGACCAATACTCAAGCTCGTAAAAAATAGACCATTTAGTCCAGTTAAGTTCGACATGAACATTGCGTTTTATCTTCACACCCCATGACTCGGATGTTTACCCTTCACACGCGTTGGCAATCTATCAAGTTGAGCCAGGATTACATCCCGCCAAATCATTAGGAGGATCTTTGTTATTGGTTTGGCCATTTGAATTCAAGTGAACCGCCTCATTTATGGGGATTTTTTAAGATCTTCTGTGCCAACATAAGCTGTTTATGCTTAACACACGAACATAATGGAGTGTCCTCATTACATTAGGGCTGCTTTTAACCTTGCCCACTCCACCAGACAAACTACTTCGAGCAGGAAAATCATATTGATGTCCATAAAAACCATCGCCTCTCATAGTGAACATCTGGTCCTGAAGCAACGTCTATAGTCACTTACAACCTGTTCGTCCCATAAAATCCTTCCAGGTCCTCAATCAAAGGCCTCAAGTAAACCATCAATGTCCTGCCCGGATTTTAGGCCAGGAATTAACAACGTCAACATAAAAAGAACTCTCTTTCATACATAACCTCGAAGACATCTGTAATGTTTCAAAATCACCCCACATGCAGTAGGCCTGACTAGGGTTTGCCAACGGATTGAAACCATCACAGCCAACCCTAGTCGAACATTTCTTGGTTCTTTTGCAAAATCTGGATACTTGGTGTCAAATTTCTTCCATGCTCCACCATCAACCGGGTGTTGCATCTTACCGGGCTCTGTACACTTTCCAGTAGCATGCCAAATCATATCCTTTGCAGTGTGACTAGACTTGTACAAACGTTGTAGTCTAGGAATGATCGGAAAGTAGCGCAACCTCTCATCTATATAGGAACTTTCTCCCCGGCGTGTTACTGTCTTTCCATCTACTCCGTATACACACGCGGACAGAATCCCTAATAATTGTTATTGTCCTCCCCGAAATAAGCAGTAATCGTTTCACAACATGGTATCTGACTCGTACCCTAACCCGATCGTTTAAATGTCATCTTTATTGCATAGTATGACGTGGAGCTGATCCTTTACTGGTGAAATACATTTTTTGGAAAAACTTCTAACATTTCATGAATAAAAGAATCAGATCAATCTACCATTAGCCTTAAAATAGGTAAACTTTGCCATAAGTCTAATCGATTCACAAAGATCACAACCGGGAGTACAGGTTCCTCGTTAGCACTGAGGCATATAACTCTTTCAAACTTGTTACCTGTAGCTGAGTCGGTTCGTTACTTTCTCACCAATATCTCCTTGAGTTGGTTCATTGTGTTCATTATTCGGAGGAATATAGCTAAGATCATTAAGTAACGCTGTCATGTCACTCATCAGAGGTTGTCTTGTGTTATCTATTACTGGCGGTGGCGTAGGTGGAGCCGGTTCACCGTGTTCCACCCATATTTTATAACGTGGGTCCCACCCTTGTCTCATAATGTGGTCTGAAAGGTGTTTGATGTGTACCCATAATATATTTCGACAAGACTTGCATGGACATTTTATTTTCCCGGCACTATTCACTAACGGCTTGCAATGATCGACGAATTTTTGAAGACCGATAAAAAATAATGGTTCATGACGTTGTAAAAGTGTCCAAGTCTTATCATCGAATACCATAACTGCGTTTTAACGATACATTTAGTTATTATATGCAACTTAATTAAACACATTCAAACGAGGAATACGAGATGTTTTGTTCACCTAGTGCAACTATGGAAGGCAATCCTAACCCACTCTTTGAATGATTCGTCTCATATATGAATGCGTATAACCGATTTACTATTTGAGAAAATTTCGGCAGCATTTCCCCTCAACTCCCCAAATATGTGTTTAAAGACATATTCGTTGGAGTAAAGGAGAAACACTGTCGAAATCATCTCAAATAGTAAACCAATTATACGCATTCATATCCTAAATGAGACAAAACATTCAAAAAGCAGTCCCAAACTGGGGACTTTCCGAAATTAATTTCTAATAAATTAATTTCGGACGGGTTTTCTATAGGATGATTAAATTCAGACGGGGATTTTCCAAATTAATCACTAAAATCCTAAAACATTCCTAAAGGGTTCAATAAAACAAATACCAAACGCATATCCATTTATCATATAAAAACATACATTTAAATCAAATAAGCTGTTTTTAAACAACTTTTAAAATAAGCTGTTCTTAAACAGCTTATTCTGATAAGCTGTTTAAAAGCAGCTTATTTCAACTTATTTCGGCATATATGAGCTTATTGTATTAATAACCACCCCTGAGTAAACAAACGGCTTATATTGTTCGACGACCTTCCAGTGGGGTTTGGTCTTATCTTCAAGGTAGAAGACTTGTTTGACTTGTGTTACGAGAATGTATTGGTCTTATCTTCAACAAAGTTTTATCATTAACAACTTATTATAATTATCAAACTTTCATTAACCAAACGGCTTATATCTAATATTTCACTTCCAACAACAATAATAACCACTATATCCGTATAAACACGAAACATACATAATTTTAACCCAATTCAACTAATAATTAACTATAAACTAACAATATTTAAACAATAAACATTCCTCGGCGACACATTCCCCGGCGACATGTCACCCGGGATACCAAAATGAGAAAAAAAAATTATAACATACCTTGGATGTGGATTCGGCTCGTTGTCGCTCGGCTGTCAACTCGGCTGCCGTCGATACAAGCTGCCAAAACCAAAAAAAAAATTTACTTAACAAAATTTTATAATTAACAACTTCTTACAAAGATAATAATCTT